>LFZO01000224.1:0-53860 GCA_001578225.1 Pseudocercospora musae | reverse complement strand
ATTACTTAAGTAGTAGGAGAAAGAATCTAGAATCTCCTATTATATAACTAAAGTATATAACTCAATCTAAAATAGAGTTCTAGAAAGGTTAATCTAGATATCTAAGGAATATGTTAGGGTAATACTAGAGGATTTAAACATACTAGTTGAATTCTAGCTAGAAGTATTAGCTACCTATACTATTATAAGAAATGCCCTACTAAATAGGCTAGATATTAATAGATTTAAGGTTTTACCTAAGGAAGCCTTTACTAGAAAGAGACCTTCTATATTATACTTTAGGGTTTAGGGATATAGAGTAGTTATATATATAGATACTAAATCTTAGCTAGCTAGAATAAGATTAGACAAGCTTATAAATAGGGGCAAAGATACTATGTTTATTAGGTATATACCTAATACATCTAAGATGTAGTAGTTCTAGGAGCCTAATATAAGGGCTATAAGAAATCACAATAATACTATCTAGTTTAAGAATAGGAAAGGAGGGGATATAACATTAAATATTCCTAGACTTAACTAACTAAGCTAAGCTCTAGTAAGGAACCTAGTTAGTAGACTAAGGAAGGAGAACCTAGATATATAATTAAACTATTATAGGTCTAACTACCTCTACTACTAAAGGACATTAACCAATATTAGATAATAGTTAATCTAGAAGAAGAAAAACAAAATAATAAATAGTAGGCTCCTAATTAGAGCTAAGAGAAACCTTAGCAAGATAACTAGGATATCTAGGCTTAGGAGGGGAATTTAAAGAGAAGAAGATTAATCTCTAATAAAGGATTAAGAGAAGAAAGAGTACATAGTATAATTATAAGATTAACTATATAGAAGAGACTAAGAGAATTAGAGGAGGATAAGTTCCTAGAAGCTAAGTACTATAGGGCCTTTATCTATATAATAAAAGACCTAGATCTAAGTATAGATTAGATAGATAAACTTCTAGAGTATATTTATAAGGTTGTATTCCTTACCTTTATACTAGGGATTATATAAAGATAGGAGGTTCTAATCCTAAGAACCTACTAAGAGGCAATACAAGATTCTAAATAGGGTTATATATAGGAAGATACAATCTAGAAGGAACTAATTATACTTAGAAGTAACTATATCTAGGATTAGGTAGTTCTACTAAAAGGAGTAAATCTAGTTACTTCAAAATAGATGTTTAATATAAAGAGACTAATTAATAGAGCTATTAACAAGTTTAAAGTAAGACTAGTTATAAGGGACTTCTCTTAGAAATTTGGGATAGATTTCTAAGAGACATTTGTACTAATAGTTAGGCATAATATACTTAGAGTGTTTATAGCTACTATATATAAAAAGGATCTAGAGCTATACTAAGTAGATATAAATAATGCATTTACTAAAAGTACCCTATAAGAAGACATCTTTATAATCCTACTACTAGGTATAGAAGTCCTATAAGGTATAGCTCTAAAAATCCTAAGGAGCTTGTATAGCCTAAAACAAGTAGTAAGAGACTAGAACAAGCTATATATCTTAAAGCTAGAGGAAATAGGATTCTACTAGTTAGAGGTAGACCTATGTTTGCTTATCTATAGAGGAAGGAACCTAATAGTTCTTACCTATATAGATAATATTCCTATTATAGTACTAAAGCTAGAAGATATTCTTTAGTTTAAGAAGGAACTAAGCAAGATGTTTAAGATCAAAGATCTAGGTAAACTAACTAAGATTCTTAGAATAAAGCTTACTAGAGATAGACCTAATAGTACTCTAAAGCTTAACTAAGAACACTATATCTAGGAAAACCTTACAAAGTTTAGAATAACTAAAGAAATAGCCTACCTAACCTTATTACTACTTAATAGCTATAAAAGTCTAAGGAAATCTAACTTAGATAAAGAAAGGTATAATAAGACTAAGTACTAGAGCTAGAATAGTATATAGATATAGCTAATAACTATAATAAGACCTAACATTGCTTTTATACTTAGAAGACTTAGATTATATATATTAAATCTATCTAAGAGACATTTAAAAGCACTTAGGAAACTAGCTAGATACCTAAGATTATTCCTAAGCCTAGGATTAATATTTATAATTTAGGAGAGGAGGAGGAAAGCTAATAGTATATTTAGACTCTAATTATGTAATAGACAAGGCTAATAGAGTCTTAATCCTTAGAAGTATCTTCTTTCTCTATAGATTACTAGTTTCTTAGATAAGCAAGAAGCAAAAGTTAGTTACTACATTAACTATAGAAGCTAAGTACATAGTAATAAATATATATACAAAGCAATCTTAGTTCCTTATAGTACTTCTAAGGGAGATAGACTATATATAGTTAGTAGGAGAATATTTATTTTAACTACTAATAAAAGGAAATTCTAATATAGTAAATAAAATTAGACCTGTTTAGATTATAGGTAACAACTAGGTAGCTTTAACTCTTATTAAAGATACTTATACCTATAAGAGATTAAAACATATTAATATTAGGTTTAATAAGGTTAGAAATCTTTAGTAGTAAAGAAAGATTGTAGTAGAATATACTCTAATAAAAGAGATAGTAGCTAATAGCCTAACTAAGCTAAAGATAGGGCTATAGTTCTAGGAATTCATTAGACAATTATAGCTAGCATAATATTAAAAGGGACAAAAGTACTTTCTTAGAAGAGTTCAAACTCTACTAAGTAGGCAAACACTAGATCTAGGAATTAAACCTAGTAGATTAGATATACTATACTAATCTAGAAGCTATTGTATCTAATTAGCTAATTAAAATTCTTATTAAATTATATTAGTTCGAATTAGAATTTGTAGACTAACTAATCTAAGTAGGAGTATTAGAGTATATAGTCTAGTTAGTAACCTAGTAAGGGATACTAAGGTAGACTAGATTACATAATAACTATTATATAACTAATCTAAGCTAATACCTTTTAGGTTTAGCTCTAACCTGTAGATAATAATAACAATATACTTGCTATTCCTACTTTAGCCCCTACTATTCCTTATAGCTTCTATTATAGTTTATAATCTATTTATACCTATTAGCCCTCCTTAGCTCGATACTATTCTTTAATAATATTAGCTACGAAGAATTAACGCGTTATAATACGCTAAGAGCTAAGGTCTATAGCTTAGTATATATATAGCTTCTTCTATTAGCCTAAACCGTATTTACTTACTTAACTACCTATTTAGGCCTCTAACTAGGCTACTCTAGAGCTAGAGTAGCCTAGTTAAAGGAGCCTATATAGAGCTCGGTCTACTACTACATTGGGTGGCCTTGGCGGCTATATTAGGTCCGGAGTAGCCTTTGTTAGAAAGTGCGCAATCCTTCTATTCGCGGTAGAACTAACTACTTAGGTGCATCCCGCCAAGCACCTCAAGCCGTGGGGCTTGGCATTTTTCACAGTAAATCGACATCACTCGCTAGCGACGATACATTTGAAGGTCTTTCGAAAAAGATCGACTTAGACGTGGGTAGAATGATGTACGTTCGGTCCTTATTGGGCTGGACTGAATCCCAATCGCACAACATCGCCTTGGAATGTTAGGCACTTCAAGCATGGCTATGCAATGAATGCCAACTACCCGCTGCAAAATCACCTCTCTAAAGCCTTATACAGCGCGGCTGCCTCGGTTCGAAGCGAGCGCTTCTGTTCTGCTTCTACCACGATCTTCGAGAATCTGCGGAATCATACTGAATATCTCTCGTCTTTCCGAGATCCGCCTCCGAGAGACAGTAACAATGCATATCTTCACCGAGGATCGCAAGAGCGCTGATCTGCAATCTCCCCTATTCTGCTAGTGGTCGTGTTCGCTGCTCACCTCGACAAACGCAATGCGGAGTCTCTTGTCCAGCTCTGCTCACTTTGAGGCCATGCCGATGACCTTCATCCCGACAAAATCCCCCTGCGTCGCGAGCAGCCCTTGTACTTCCACTGTTCTCCTCCAAGCTTCTCGTTCATTCTGTAACACTCATACTCTACTCGCTCCAAGATCCTGAGTGCGGAAAATACGGAGGCATGATGCGACATTCATTTATCGAGAACAGAGAAAGTAAGAACAATCCGCTCTTGTTCACGTCCGAGCGCTTCCGCCTTTCATGAAACAGCTTGTCGAAAGTTTGGTTTGGGAGAGGAGGGTGGTGTCAGAGCTTGAAGTCGCCTCGCGAAGTGATCGATGAAGTTGAGGTATTAGTTGCAATGTGCGTTCGTCGGAAAGAGTTGTACAATGGGAGCGATGTCGATCGAGTGTTCTTGTGGTACTCTATTGTCTTCTCTTGACTATTGGACGTGAGGTTTGATGTTGTTGCCTGGCTTGGCAACGCTGCGCTGCGGCGAGCTTCTGTGTATTTAGCGCTTCTTCTCAAATTCTTCCTTCTTCAGCGACGACCAGACACATTTGTAGGTATCAACCAGCGCGATTGCTGTGAGACTGAATGCTGACCTGATTTCTGTCAAACAAGTAGACACAACGACACGGTAAGTTATTCTTGCCCATCACATCCCCTGACCGCGAGCCTTGAGCAGATGACAACGTATGGGGCTGCAATCACGGCGACTGAAGCACTCTCCAAAGGCTATGGCAGCGCGATATGTTTCGATGCAGATGCAGTATCAATGTCTTTAGGATCTTCGCTCGCCGCTTGTATCGACTGCGCGATGATAGAAGCAATGCTAACAAAACGTGAGCAGCACCAACATCGCCACCACCACAACAGTCGAGAAGTAAGTTCATTTTACACACCTTGCATCAAGCACCCAAGAAAGAGGAGGATCAAAGCCATCGGATCATCGACCCGGAATTCCAGTATCGTCACCTGAACCACTTCGACTACGGACTTTTCAACGCAAACTCGACGAATATACCCACTGCAGGCTCGCCCATTACGATTCGGTTCCAGGACTGTCGTCGCCAGCACGGGAAGCGCCAATGGATCATCAACATAACAGCTCGTTTTTGCGCTTCTGCCAGTGGAACGCCTGCTTCGCCATCGAAGGACCTTTCCCGCCACTCTGAAGGCTCGTCCGAGGAGAGAAGGGGCAATACACCTCATGTACTTCGACAACTTGACATTCTGGAATTCCTCTGGCCAAGAGCACGATTGCATATATCGACTCCATTACCTACCAGTGATCAAGGCCTCCAGCTCTTTTCCAGAACGTCTCGTACTCGGTTCTCGCTCGGAGGTCCTGTGCCGTTCCTAGAGTGAGGTGATTCGCTAGCTTCGCCGACTATTCATTCACCGTGTCGACTCCGTCGCTCGCTCGAGGCTGTGCGACTCAAAGCTAATTCATGTATCTTTTAGATGTGCCAGATTCGTGAGTACAGAACTCTTTGCGGCAATGGAGACTGCCGCTCGGTCGTCGAGACCGAGTTCTTGGCGTGCGCCTCGCGCCCATGCTGGTGGCGGGTGGGCGGCAACGACCACGCCTCTCGTCTTTGGGGATGGTTGCACTGCCCCTCGCGGGAAGCGCGCTGGTATGTGCGATCGCAAGCTCTGTGGAGCGAGGACAGATTATTGACCGAGTGAGTGAATAGGGCCCGCAACCACGTCGCCTCCGTCCCAGTCTGGTACAAAGCACCAGACCGTCGCCCGCAGACGTTCTGCTGGAGCTGCCGCGAGGCTCCCGGGGGGCTTTCGCCTCTCGGTGAGCTTGAGTGGCGAAGCAACTTGTGGTATGTTAGAGTTTCATTCATGTTCACCGACTCACCTATAGCATCACGATCATCAATCGAGCAAGCAGTATCTCCGCAGGACACAGCATACCGAGGACCTCGTCTCTCTCTTCTCCGCTGGAAGCAATGGGCTTTTGAGAGAGCGCAAGCACCGAGGCAGCTTGATCGAGGACCGGAAGGACTTTGTCACACAAGCAAGCAATCGCTCCGAGTGAAGCATAGCATCGACGGAACCAGCACCCATTTGCGCACTGTCCACGCACCGTCGCAGCCAAGAAGTCCAGGTTGCTGTGTGTGAGATGGCAAGCAAGCCGAGCGTACCGAGTCCGCCGAATCGGTGCACTGGCGAAATGATTGATAGACTCTGCTTGTGCAACAGCAGTCGTCCGAGTCCGGGCTCGCTTTATGATGATTGCTGGGTGTCCGACTCCATGAGCACGAATCCTGATCTGATGGTATCCTGGGCAGCGTGATCCGCCATCCTTCCACAGTGGTGTCGAATGCTGGTCAACTATCCTCGAGGTGGCCTCGAACGGACTGGAAATGGATTGCTGGATGCGCGGCATGGTACGTCCGGGAGATGCTGCTTGCTCGAATGCGTGAATGTGAAAACCCCTTCCCTGCCATGCTCTGTCACGTGAAAGCGCGGTCTCGGCACGCGCTTCCGAGAAAGCTTGTTCCCCGCATCACGTCTTCTGCACTTCCCTCGCGTCTGCGTGATCTCTTCCTTCTGCTACACCTCACTAATATGCGCAACAGAACCCCCCCGCTCCTCCACCACCACCATGACTTCCCGGCGCGCGACGGCGAAGTCGACCTCAATCGTGGGACGCCGCAGAATTGGGCAGACGAGGACGAAGGCGGGACGCCGCCGCGGCGATGACGACTCGGTGGAAAGCGACGACGAGAACGACATGCTCGAGAGTACGCTGCCGCCGTACTTGCAAGAGCGGAGAGCGGAGCAGAGAGAGGAGGAGGCTAGGGGGGGTGAGGGTGCGCTGAAATTGCCGCCCTCACCTCCACACGAACCAGAGCTCCAATGGCGACCAGACCTCAAAGAGAAGCCACAATTGCCTGGCCTCACCGCGCCAGAGGCTCACGAAGACCGACCGACGCTCGACGGCATAGGCAGCATCCCTGCGCCTATAGCGAAATTCCTGAAACCCTACCAGGTCGACGGCACCGAGTGGCTGCACCGCCTGTTCGTCACCCAGAAAGGCGGAGTCCTCGGCGACGACATGGGTCTTGGCAAGACCATCCAGATCATCTCCTTCCTGACAGTGGCATTCGGCAAAACAGCAGACGAGCGAGACGCCAAGCGCATGCGCGTGTTCCGCAACAAGTACGAAGACCTTTGGTACCCACGAGTCCTCATCATCTGCCCGGGAACGCTGATGGAGAACTGGAAGAACGAGTTGGATCGCTGGGGATGGTGGCACGTCTACACATATCATGGAAGCGCCGCAGAGAAAGACTCCGCTCTTGCCGCAGCAGCGAGTGGCCGCCTCGAGATCATGATGACCACTTACACGACCTACGCAAACAGCCAGGACCATATCAACCAGATCAGATGGGACTGCGTGATCGCGGATGAGGTCCATTCTATCAAGAACCACAAATCCGAAGGTTCGCAGGCGATGAACAACGTCAACGCGCTTTGCCGCATCGGCCTCACGGGCACCGCCATCCAGAATAACTACGAAGAACTGTGGGTACTGCTCAATTGGACGAATCCTGGCTGCGTCAGCTCACTTGCCTCGTGGAAGCGCCGCATATGCGTACCACTCAAACTCGGACAAAGCCACGACGCCACCAATTCCCAGCTGAAGAGAGCCCGTGATCTGGCCAAGAAGCTAGTACAGAATCTGCTACCGAGATTTTTTCTCCGCCGCACCAAGGCACTGATTGCACACCAACTACCGAAGAAGACAGATCGAGTCGTGTTCTGCCCACTCACCGAGACTCAGGCTCAGGCATACAATAATTTTGTCGATCACGAACTCGTGCACGCAATCCGCGATTCCCAAGAGCCATGCTATTGCGGGTCTGGCAAGAAGCAAGGCTGGTGCTGTATGGCATACGTTGAAGGGTATGGGCCGTGGAACCTCTTCGTCTTCCCCGTACTGCACACCATCCAGAAGCTTGCGAATCACCTCGCGCTCATGCTACCAACTGGCATCGCCGATCCAGAGAAACACGAGAAAGAGCTTGATGCGATGAAGATTGTCCTTCCAGATCTGTGGAAAGACCTGTACCAAACACGCGATAGCATTGCGAACAAGGCAAATGCAGAATTCTGCGGCAAGTGGAAGGTATTGAAGAAGTTGCTGAAGCTGTGGTACGACAATGGTGACAAAGTCTTGGTCTTCTCGCATTCGGTGAAGCTACTCACGATGCTCGAACTGCTCTTCAAGAGCACGACTACCTACAATGTGTCCTATCTCGACGGAAGCTTGAACTACGCAGCTCGACAGGAGGCTGTGGACGAGTACAATGCAGACCCGAACCAGTTTGTCTTCCTCATCTCTACAAGAGCTGGAGGCATGGGCATCAACGTGACGAGCGCCAACAAGGTCGTCATCATGGACCCCAACTGGAATCCAGCATACGATTTACAAGCTCAAGACAGAGCATACCGCATCGGCCAGACTAGAGACGTGGAGGTCTTCCGCCTCGTCTCCGCGGGCACGGTCGAAGAGATTGTCTACGCAAGACAGATTTACAAGCAGCAACAAGCCAACATTGGCTACAACGCATCAGTCGAGCGACGTTACTTCAAAGGTGTACAAGGCCAAGCACAGCACAAAGGCGAGATCTTCGGCCTCAAGAACCTATTTGCCCCGCTGAAGACGAACGTCGTACTACAAGACATCGTCAACAAGACCAACATTGCCGAAGCCAGAGCAGGAGTAGAGATTGCCGGCCTCGAGCTTGAATCAACACCAGGAGATGAAGATGAATTCGAAGCAATCGGACGAGCGCAGAGAGAAGCGACTGAAGCAGGAATCAGTGACCTCGCAGCAGAAATTTTAGACGAACCCTGCCGCAAGCGCAAATTACAGCAAGACAACGCCAAGAAGGACGCTGTCAAAGCCATCCTGGCATCGGCTGGCGTAGAATATACTCACGAAAACGCAGAAGTCATCGGAACATCGAAATGGGAAGCCAAGATTTCCTCCCGTGCTCAGAAAGCTGGTAATGATCTCGACTGTATCGATGAACGCGCTTTCGCCAAGGGCTCCCAAGAAGCCGCTTCTGGATTCGTATACGATGACGATGACGATGATGCAATTGACCTGGACGACGGTCTGGGCAAAATTCGATACAAATACCGTCCCCCAGAAGCCGTCCGGATGCGTCAATTCTGCACGATGGCCAAGATGTATGGGTATGAGGATAAAGTCTCGGAATTTGCGCTGGTTGTCGAGGGGTGGAGTCAGGAGGAGAGGAGGGATTGTTTGGAGAGGTTTTATCGGGATCGGAGGGCGGTGTTGGCTCAGCGTTCCACGTAGGGACGGAGCGTATGCATGAACGACCAGTATGATTTATGAGTTGGTATGAGATATGAGTGATACCCAGTTTTGCCTCGGGTGAGGCTATATGAATGCATCACCTTTTGTTTGGTGAATCGAGTGGTTTTCCTTTTCGTCGTGAGTGTAGGTTCTATGGTCGTAGTGGGAGTTTGGGTATGAGTCGTCGACCGTTTGATGAAGCGAGATACCTACTGCCGAAGCATCTGCTGTCATCGATGTCTGCAAGCTGGCATCTCTGAAAGCGAGAACACTGGAATTCCTTCATTGGGCTGGTTGCAGATGTTGGGAACAGCCTGGAAAAGGTGGAAGCTCTGATGAGGCACGCTGTTGATGCCGTGCTGCGTGTATAGGTCTTCCATTGGACAACTCCAGTCAAGTTGGAAATCATCATTGCGCCCGGCAAGAACGATCAGTACAATTCGAAGCATGAGAACATGTAGGCAGAATTGGATAAGCGACAAAAGCCTCATACGTCAATCCGAGCACTATTCGAGAAGATTTGTAGCATCGTGAAGGTCGCTGTCGTGAGAAAATTACCCTAACCCTAGAATAACGATGCCAAGATGTAAACAAAGCAAGCGGAGCTTCCTTGGATTATTGCTGCGATGTGGCTTTCCATCATACAATGCCGCTCTCTCCTGCCATCACGACCTCGAACGAGCTGGTATGTAAAGCTTTTTACGAATCGTATCCGACATAATCTGACCTCGCCAATGCAACCAATGATACACTCGCAGCCCTTACGCGTCTACTACTCAGGAAGGGATTTAAGAGCAATGTTTTGATGTCATAAAGGATATTGTCTCTGGTCTTGGACTATTCGAGACCTCAGCGCAGCGCATTGAGCGTGATGGTCACTTGGGCACTTGCCGCTTCAAAGCCAGAGGCCTGGGAATCCATATTGCCAGTGCAGGATCCCGAAGTCGTTGCACTCGGCATGAAGCCCGACATCGTGACACAGCGAGCCGCAACCCGATATTATTGGTCTACATATCTTCATATGACTATCCTACGCCCCCCATTCCTTGCCCAGCAACCACGCCATACCAGCCATGGACTTGTTCTTCAGCCCCGGCGGAGCATCATTAGCCGAGAAGATCGACAAACACTCGTGCCCGAGGTCAGCATGGCTATCGATCTTGACTTCTACATTCGCATCTTCCAAGGGCTTTGCATAATTGACACCATCATCGGTGAGAGCATCCTTTCCACCAACCTGAACGTAAGTTCGCGGCTGTCCGGCTAGGCTGTCGCTGCGATTCACAGGTGAGAATATCGGATCCCGGACGTGCAGCCCAAGCACATGCTCAAGCTTCTCCAATGTCTCATTGGCTTGTTGCTGGAACAGAAACTGTCCGTCTACCTTCCTGGACGTGTGCACATTTCCAAGCTGCCAGCAAAATATCCACCGCCATGGAAGAGGACAATGAGAGGTGCTTCGGAAGAAAGGTCATTGCGTCGCCATATCTTGAGCTTTGCTCCATGTCCATCTGGAAGTCGGATGCTGTGATAGATGTTATCCGAGATGGGCCTCAAGGCTGGCACGAGCTTGGTCTCCATTTCGGCCAGATCTTTACGCATGCGCAAGCAAGTTTCCCAGAATTCGTTTGAGACGGCCATTTTCGATGTTGTGGTTGCATGTCGTCTTCGGATTGCTGGAAGTGGCTGACTTTATGCAATTCGGTGGACGGCTGAAGGATTTCGAGGCGCTTGTGGTAGTCTTTCCCTTGTAGGCAACCAATGCGAGGCAGGCAACACGATTTGAAGTTGCTACCTTGGTGGTACCTTGTATCGTTCCAGATGATGTCCAGCCTTGCACCGAACATTTCTACTTCCGGGCAGCGATTCAGACATGCTCAATCGGATAATTGCGTCTCGTACAGCGCATGCGGCGAAGGTATCCATCGAGACACGTCGCTTCGAGAGCAAGGTCAATGTATGTGCACGGTCACGGATACGATTGTAGACCTATTTGGATGAGGGCGTGTGTTTGGGACAGTGTTGCGACCTGGACATCAGCCCTGTGTGGTGGAGAGCTGTGCTTGCCCTGCGCACATCTGATCACGGTCTTGGCGTGACGTCGCGGTCGGATGTGAGTGAAGGACAATGGAACATCCCGAGAACGTCAAGCAGCGCGATATGATAGCAACTACAAACCAACACTGCAGCGAGAGAGTCTCGAAGTAATCAATCCATGATTGAGAAGAGATGTAGCGTCCTCGGCTCGTCCTCGGCGGATTGCTTGGCCCACAACGCTCCTCACTTCCAAAATCCTTCATCTTGACGTCTCTATATTCTGCACAGCTCAGCTCGTGCTCAACAATACGCATGCGATGCATGGTCAGGTTGGTTCAATCCCAACTGCAAACCTTCTACGCAGGTCACTAATTACTCATTAGATGGCCGAGTGGTTATGGCGCTGTAAGTTTCTACACGTCGCCAATTTTGATGGGTCACACCATCTGACAACCGCGCAGAGTTTCAGGCTGTGTAATACAGTGTTGAAGACCAATTACTAGTGGGTTATTCCGCGTGGGTTCGAGTCCCACTCTGATCAATATGTACCATCATTGAACTACTCGACGGATCACCGTCGGGAGATGTCATGTACGCTCCACTTCTGTCTTTTTTTTAGCCGGCTCGTCCTACATATTGCGTCGTTTGGACTTGAACAAGTTTCAAGATTCTGCAGGAATGAATGGGGGATACTTTGTCCTTCTCTCAAGCCGACGTTGAGTTGCGACGACTCTAGAGTAATGTGACGAGGTCTTCTTCCTTTTGTCTAGGCAAGGTATCAAAAGTGGCAGATGCAGTAGAATACAAGTTGGAGGTGGCGGAAATGCTTGGCATGGGAATCCTGATCGGACGCCGCCGACGGCCACACCTCCAGCGCTCTATCTTCTGCACTTCTCTCGCAAATTTCCAACTTCTTCTCCACATTCATTACTCAAGCTAGTTACACGCCATTCCGCCCCCATATGCACTTCTAGGCAATCCGTTGGCGCTATGCTGAGCTTTTCGGCTCTAACTTCACGTAGGAAGCTCTCCTTATCGCTGACCAGCAATTTTCACCTTGTCGCAGCTTTCTTCATCTCCTTCTCCCGGCAGTCGTGTCGCTCTCAGGCATCTCGTATTACTACTGACCTCTAGCAGTATTCCAAGACTCCATGCATTATTACACTGCGACCAGCTACGGAACAATTGGACTCATTGCATCATTTCGACCACTCGGAGCGCAAAGCTCCTCAAGTGGGGTCACGAGGGTGTCAGGTGGACACAAGGCCGGCTGCAACACGAACCACTATAAGCTCTCGAGCTTCTGCTTCTCCTCCTACTAGTCGCCCACCATGGCAATGTTCGAACGACGTGGCTCCATAGAGTCTTTCGACCGGTGGCGAGCGCAATCACCAACCGGCTCAGAACGGCGGAAATTATCATTCAATCCTGTGGGAGAATGGACTCCCCCGACAGAACAAATTGCCATCCCCACTCCAGCATTCGAAGTTAGCAAGACCAAGAGAATAGCACAGGTCGCCATTGCCGTCGTATACTGCTTGCTGGCCGCTGGTGTTGTATTCGGCTTTGCAGCCATCAAGCCAGTCTTGATCGCCGAAGGTGTCTACAAGGACCAATGCACAGATCAAGAGCTTGAAGATGGAGTCTGGGTGTGCTACGGGCAAGAGATGCGGCTGAATCTCATGTTCACGGTGGCGGCAGTCAGTACGAATGTTTGCGCTCTGCCTGTAGGCACAATTCTCGATCGCTTTGGCCCACGCGTCGCAAGCATTGTCGGAGTTGTCTTCCTCTTCATCGGTGCGCTTTTCATGGCGTTCGCTGCGGATCTCGCTCAGTGCATGGACGCGTACATTCCAGGCTATCTGTTCCTCGCCCTCGGAGGCCCATTCGTCTTCATCTCGTCCTTTCAGCTTAGCAATACCTTTCCTCAGCATTCGGGCTTGATCCTCGCACTCCTCACAGGAGCCTTTGACACCAGCAGTGCCGTCTTCCTTGGATACCGCCTCATCTTCCAGAGCATGCACGGTGCTTTCAATACCAATAAGTTCTTCTTGATCTATCTGATCGTGCCGGTGCTTATTCTCGTCGCCCAGCTCCTCATCATGCCATACAAATCCTACAAGACGGTTGGCGAGCTTGTGAAACAGGTCGAGGATCAGGACTCCGTTCACACTTCCGATGATGAGATTTCAGATGACGAGCAGCGACTGCGCATTCAAAATCAACGCCACGATGACCGTGAGAGCATCGTTTCCGAAGTCACTGCACTACTCGGTTCCAAGTCCGCCGATGGACAAGCCAAGGAAGAAGAGCAGAAAGCGCAGCGAAGTGGCGTTTTCGGAGCTTTGCATGGCAAGACTGTGTTGCAGCAGATCGGCAGTCCATGGTGGATCCTGATTACCATATTCACAATCGTGCAGATGTTGCGCATCAATTATACTGTTGCCACTGTTCGTACTCAATGGTCTGAGATGCTAGGATCATACGACAAAGCTGTCCAGATCAACGAGTTCTTCGACGTGGCACTGCCCTTGGGAGGCGTCATCTCCATCCCATTCATCGGACTCGTTCTGGACCATACCAGCACACCTTTCGTCCTTGGCCTGCTGGTCAGCATCGCAACCGTAATTGGTGTCTTCGGTGTCATCCCGGAGATGTGGTCAGCATACGTCAGCATTGTCCTGTTCGTCGTCTACAGGCCTCTCTACTACACTGCTGTGTCCGACTACAGCGCCAAGGTGTTTGGCTTCGAAACATTCGGGAAAGTGTATGGGTTGATCATCTGCTTGGCAGGTCTCTTCAACTTTACGCAAGCAGGTCTCGATGCCCTGACGCATCAAGTGTTTGGCAACGACCCCATTCCCGTCAACGTTATTTTACTGGTTACCGCTCTGGTGGTTGGAATTGTACTCGTGGGGTATGTGACGCGCAAGAGCATGACACTGCAGAAAGATCTCATTCGAGAGGAGGCAGATGAAGCTGGGGAGAGATTGATGCCGGGCGCGAACGGAGCGCAAGTCAACAGGCCTCACGGACACGAGACTTATGGCACTTCTTAGCTTGGCTTCATCGATTGGGAGTTGAACATCAAGTTTGATGATTGCTCGATTGGATGATTGATGACTCGTACAGCGATTGCATACTGGTGGGCGGAAAAGCATTGTCTGTTTCCATGTCAGCGAGGCGTTGGTGGAACGCGTTCATTGGGATGTATCACTAATCTCGGCATATTTGTTTAACGAAGCACACTTGACAGGTGTCACCTCAGCTAGCGGTACCGCTGCGATTCCATGTGCTTTCCGCGTTTGTCAAACAAAGAAGTTGTGATACGGCCCAGTCGAACACGGCGGCATCACAACTTCCATGTCGTTGCTAGCAAAGGTGGCAAAGTGCGAGTGTGGAAGACTATATGTATGTCTGTCTTCACATGGCATGCGGCTCAAATTAGCTCCCGGGTAGCCGCCGGGATCCCTGCCAGCCAACGCGCGCGCTGCAGTTCGCTCTGAAACAGTACTCTGACACAAGGCACAACTTCACCAGCGCCAACATCGTCGCGGTCCATTGGCTGTCGGTCCGCGACGATGGCCGACAGGCGGCTGAGTGAAGCGAACACCCGACGCTGCTACACCTCACGACCACCACTTCACCACTTCACAGTACTTCACTATACTCGCACGTGATGCTTGTACAATATATCGCCAGCCGCCTAGAAAGACACAGCGTCCTTCTCGCTGCGACGCCCGGCTCTCATTCACCGTCTTTGTCTCTGGTGCTTTCAGCGCATTCATTCACTCCGACAAGCGCCAAACCTTCTTTTCTTTCGTACATGGCCCATTGTCAACCCTCTCTATTGTTCTTCTCATTGTTGACCGCGCAGGCCGCACAACTGCCATTCATTGTCGAATACCCACCATAAAAGCATTGTGAATTTCCGACATACCGTCCGCTCTTCGTGCATCCCAGAACCATTTCGACACAGCGACTACATCCTTCACCACCGCGACTTGTAAATTCCTCGGCAGGGCCGAGTTCTGGAACGTCACCAAACACCTCTTCACCACTTCAAGCGGTTTCTTCAAAAGCGCATCGCAACCTCGGAGCTGGACTTCGAACCCTCCATGAACGCAAGCACAACCACATACCGGCAAACAAAGACAAACACCATGCTTTCTTTCCAAGCCAGGCTCCTCGCGCTCCTAGCGCTCGTCACCTTCTCGCCTCTCGCATCAGCACACTCATGGGTTGAAGAATACCAGGTCATCTCCGACAACGGCTCTTATACCGGCCCCCGTGGTTACTCGCGAGGCTTCGTATCACGAGCTGATCCCACCTATGATGGCTTCTCCATGATGTGGATGCTTCCCTCCCTCGAGGCTCGCCAATCTGACGGCGCTGTCCGATCACGCATCAACTCTTCCGACCTTCTTTGCCACCCAGCGCAAAGAACTTCCAACTACACTACAGACTTCCCCAAACTCAAAGTCTCTCCCGGCGACTACGTTGCTGCAAAGTACCTCGAGAATGGTCACGTCTCTCTCCCATGGAACATCACTGGCAAGCCTCCGGGCTCAGGTACAATCTTCATCTTCGGTACCAATCAACCTTCCGACACCGAGAAGATCTCCGATGTCATGGAGTGGAACACTGCAGGCACAGGCGGTAACGGCAAGGGCTTTCTCTTGACCGCGCAGAACTTTGACGACGGACGCTGCCATCAGATCAACTGCGGCAGCATTTCCGAGCAGCGTCAAATGCTCACACCAAACCACGTCGCTGGTCAACCAACCTCGACGGTGGAAAGCTGGTGCGAGACTGACATCAAGATCCCGACCAACCTCACCGCCGGCACACTGACTACCTACTGGGTCTGGCAGTGGCCAACCGAGCCCAACGCCGACTGCAACACTCCAGCTGGCAAGGACGAGTACTACACCACCTGCGCCGACTTTGAGATTGTCGAAAAAGCCGAGATGCACAAGATCGCCACCACTCCAACACAATCTGCAGCAGCCGCAGAGGCAAATCCGCAATCGGTGGCCGTCTCCGACTACAAGTCTCGTACCGCATCCACCTCCACTCCCCAGCAGAACAACAAGCTTGTCGGAAAAGTCGCCAGCGTCAACTCGGCCTTTGTCAGCGCTTGCTCCGCTCGAGCACCAGTCATCAGCCAATACAGCCTTGCTTTGTGGCCCGACGTCTTTGTTCCCAATTCGTGCTCCGTCGTCAGCACTTTCGGAACAGCCGCCGCTTCCGCCGCCGCAAAGGTCTTCGACTCGGCTGCTGCAAGCTACACGTCTGCATCCAAGTCTGCCTGGTCGGCTGCTTTCGCTGCCGCCAACATCCCACTTCCCACGAAAGCACCGAGTCCCGATAATCCGTCTTCATCCGCCGTCCAGTACCATGTCACCACCATCACCACCGTGGTCACCCTGGACTCGCAATCTCCTCCATCCACTCACGCCACATCATCCGCATCTCCCCCGCCTGAACCATCCGCAACAACATACGGCGCCCCATCCGGTGTCGCAGCATCAATCCCCACCATCTCCACCGTCGCACTCAGCTACCAGAAGAAGAACCATCCTCGAAATTTTTCTTCTTCTTCAGATTTGACGAGGTAGATTTACGGTCAGACTAGACGTGGGACGGATAGATAGATAGATGAGAGAGAGAGACAAGGAAATATATATGTGTTTTGTAATTAACTCGATATTCCGATATTGAAAATGATGACTGTCTGATTGGTGGAGAGGTTGACATGTTGAAAGGAGACTGGGATGAGGAGAAGAAGAATGGGTGAATTCAAGCCGTATTCCCGAGCTGTAAAAGTGATTGCGAGTCCAGTAGGCGATGCAGCATTTTTTTTGGCACTGTAATAAGGCGCGGAAACAATGAACTCTCGACGTAATCCTTTCGTTCTGCTTTATGGAATTCCTCTTGAAAACTCTAGGCCCAACTTGGAAAGCTGAGGTGTTCCATCACAGCCCTGCGAGAAACGCCACGCATCAATGAAGGATTCGGCAGTACCGGGAAAGCATCGGAACATCCTTTGGTCGACCAACGAGGATTGGTGACACGCCTGGAAGAGGCGGCTGGCGTGTCAAATGTGGTGTATTCATACGAAGCTGAGCCGTTGGCGTTCGCTACTCAAAACAGAACCTCGCAAGACTGTACTCTACCCTTTCCAGTCTGCAGTGCGCCAGGCGCCGAGGCTATGCACATAATACATCAAGTAGTCCTATCCCATAATCATACTTCAGTCCTGCAACTACAGCTCCTCGTCCACCTCCATCCCGCCATCAGCCTGACCGTGACCGTTTGCGGTGCCGTTCAGCTTGCCGTTGAGCTGTCGCGCTGACCCAAGACCTTCAGCTGAGGGTACGCTCGCTTCCTTGTCAATCATCTGCCTCGACACGCTGACGATGTTGTCCTCGATCAGCTCTTGTCCTACAGTCTCGATGTGCTTCTTCGGGTCGACCTTGCCGACGTATCGCGTCCGCAGCTGCTCTTTCGTAAGCTCCGTCTCTTCCTTTACCCGCTTCTCGTAGCCTTCTGCCAGCGACACCAGCTTCTTCAAGTTTGCTTCATTGCGCGTGCCTTCTGCAGCAAAGTCGGGCATGGTGAGGGCTTCAGTCCAAACGGTCTTGTGCAGGTTCATGAGCATGCCCTCCTCCAGGGCAGTCTTTCGATAGCCGATGCCGATACTGTAGTAGTGGCGATTGAGGCCGTGAATGAGTGCTTGAATGGAAGGCTTATTGAGGTGGCCCAAGTTGGAAGTGGTCTGGCGGGGTTCTTGTCCGAGCATGAGGGTTTGTGGGTTGATGAGGCGGAAGGCATCGATGACGACCTTACCCTTGACGGATTGAATGGGATCGATGACGACGGCCACAGCGCGAGGTGTCAGCTGCTCAAAGGACTGCTGGGTGTTGATATCGACCGAGGACAGCCAGCAGCCAAAACCAGGATGCGAGTGGTACCATCCGACGACGGTCTCGGGTCGGCCAGTCTGTCGCAGCATGTCCATCATCTTGGTCTGGAAAACGGGGTCCACTGCCTCAACAGATACTCCTGTACCTGACTGAGGCATGGCAAACACATCCACCACGCGTACTGTGTAGTCGTCCACAAACTCTCCCAGCATCAGACCCATGACCTCCATTGGCACACCAGCTCGGCCATGTCGCAGCATCTTGAGGAGGGCGAGTGAGGAAATGTAGACGGTTTCGGCATTATCTATGATGTTTGTGTCCTGTGAAACGTATGAGCCACCGAGCATGTACTACTACAGACGGGCGAAAGATGTCCACCACGACGTCTCATACCTGCGTGGGAGCGCCGCCGCCGCCGCCACCCATGCCTTGCGCGGCAGCAAGCATTCTCGATAACCGGTCCATCGCGGCGAGTGTTGATGTGGTTGATGAGGGAGCAAGTCTGACTGCTCGTTTGGGCGCGACCAGGCGGCGTTGACGGTGTCTTGAGGGGTAGGCAGTGGTTGCTGGTGGTGGTGGTGGTGGTGGAGCGGAAATGCGGAAATGCGGACGGCGATGGGGGTTTCCTGGGCGATGAGGTTTGGTGGTGGTGCAGGCAGAACGACAACGCGCAACAACGACTGTGATGGCATCTGAGCTTCATCGGTGGTCGGTCTTTTTCGGATGACGGGCCGAATCGAGGCGAGGGCTGGGGTGTAGGGAAAGTGCGCGATCGCGTCCGTCCCTGCCCTGCCACTTCGATGAGCTTCGCGTGCTCTCTCCACGCCCTGAATATCTCCACGCCCGCCCGCCCGCCGTTTCTCACACACCCACCCATTACCCATTGCACTTTCTGTCTCGATACAGCTACGTCCAAATACAGCACTTCAATACCCACTCAAGTGAATCTTTGCGGATAAGCGACTGAGTTGAACCATCGTCACCCAAAATGGTCAACTTGCCTGCGGGCACTGGAGGCTATGCGCCCATCGATACGCCTGCTGCTCCATCACAACCCAAGAAAGTGGCCTACTTCTACGACTCCGATGTGGGTAACTATGCCTACAATGCCGGCCATCCCATGAAGCCACATCGCATCCGAATGGCCCACTCTCTCATCATGAACTATGGTCTGTACAAGAAATTGGAAATCTACCGAGCGAAGCCAGCGACGAAATACGAAATGACCCAATTCCACACCGATGAATACGTCGACTTCCTGCAACGCGTCACTCCGGACAATATGGATGGCTTCGTCAAGGAGCAGGGTCGCTACAATGTCGGAGACGATTGTCCGGTCTTTGATGGTCTGTTCGAGTTCTGCGGCATCAGCGCAGGAGGAAGTATGGAAGGAGCTGCGAGACTCAACAGAGGTAAATGTGATGTCGCTGTCAACTGGGCTGGAGGACTGCACCATGCTAAGAAGAGCGAGGCTTCGGGCTTCTGCTATATCAACGGTCTGTGGATTGCCCTTTTTCCACCACTCATTCAGTACTAACCTTTCTTAGACATCGTGCTCGGCATTCTCGAATTGTTACGATTCCACCCGCGCGTCCTCTACATCGACATCGACGTCCACCACGGTGATGGTGTCGAAGAAGCCTTCTACTCGACCGACCGTGTCATGACAGTCTCCTTCCATAAATATGGAGAGTACTTCCCGGGTACTGGCGAGCTCAGAGATATCGGCGTCGCCGCTGGTAAGAACTACGCTGTCAACTTTCCTCTCCGAGACGGCATCGACGACAAGAGCTACAAGGGCATTTTCGAGCCCGTCATTGGGTGGGTCATGGAATACTACAAGCCTACTGCTGTTGTGCTGCAGTGTGGTGGAGACTCGCTTTCTGGCGATCGTTTGGGATGCTTCAACCTCTCCATGCGTGGTCACGCCAACTGCGTCAACTATGTCAAATCCTTCAATCTGCCCACTCTCATTCTTGGCGGCGGTGGCTACACTATGAGAAACGTCGCTCGTACATGGGCTTACGAGACTGGTCAGCTTGTCGGAGTGGAGATGGGTCCCGATCTTCCCTTCACCGATTACTACGAATACTACTCGCCAGACTTCGAGCTCGATGTCAAGCCCAGCAATATGGACAATGCAAACTCGCCAGAATATCTGGAAAAGATCAAGGCGCAAGTTCTCGAAAACCTGAAGCGCACCACACAGCACGCACCATCGGTTCAAATGCATGATGTACCCAGAGAACCTCTCGGTATGCACAACGCCGGACCAGATGGCGAGGCGGAGACTTTCGAAGAGCAAGAAGATCGACTTGACGATGAGGATGTCGATGCCAACAAGGATAAGCGGTATACCCAGCGTCAACTGGACGCCAAGACGACCCGCGACGATGATGACGATTCTGATGACGAGGAATATGAGGCTGCGAATGGAATCATGCGACAACCGCAGACGCGGAGAATTGGTATAATGGACCATCTCAATCCCCACGCACCTGCTGAAGACTCTGGTACCAACACGCCTGCTGACTCTAGGAGCGTCAACGGCGATGTGGAGGACGGAGATGCCATGCAGGTGGACGGGCCAAGCGATACGAAAGACACTAGGCTAGAGGAAGATGCTGCCGATGAAGAAGTCAAGCCTACCCCAGCAAAATCACCTGCTCCAGAGAAGGAGGGCTCTGCTGGCGCCATGGAGGTCGATCAAGTCGAGAAGGATGCGGGCGAGCGAGAGAGGGAGGAAGTGAACACCACTGGTGAGGCTACGAAGGAGATCGCCGCGGCAGAACTCCCGGCTGCATGAGGATTGGGTCTTTCTGGTAGCAACGACCTTCCTTCGGGAAGCAGATACAGGACTTCGATTGACATTAGCGAGGCGTTTAGGATGACAATGAGATGAATGAGAACCCCTTTGCAACTGAGCCCCCCCTCCTTGTACTCCTGCTCGGTTCAGAAGGGCGTGATGTAGGGCTCACCAGATCACCAATTGGCGCCGCCAACACACTTAATGATGGTAAGACACTGGACACTGTCTCATCGTCTTGGCAGAATATCCTGAATACCGAGTCTGCCGAAAGCAGAAAGTCTATTTTTTGCCAAGGTACGGCAATCAAGGTATCCTGTTGGTTTCTTGAGACATGGACCACGCTTGAAACATCCTTGCTGGGAGCGTCCGGCATGCCGACTGTGTGGTGCCAGGATTTGATATGGACTTTGTGGCGTGGAACCATCAGCCGTCGTATCGTGCAAGGTTGCGCAAATTAGTATTGTGAAGGTAGCATTCGCGATCCCTTTGCTGCCCGCTCGATTAGGAAGGCATTTTCAACGCAAAATAGCGCCAACTCAATGGCGCTACGCGTAGGCTCTTGGACTACTCGGTAAGCGTCCTATAGATAGTATTCGCAGGGGTTTGCACCAATAATTATCCTTGTAGAGCTCTACTTTCATCCTTTATGCCCGACTAGAGACCTCTTCATACCGACTAACGATAATATCTCTTTCTTTAATAGAACAACTAATCTTCCGTGTATAGTTGCTAGTCGATAGCATACTCTCCGACCCTCGAGAGGTTATCGACAAGCCGGATTTGTATACTACAATGGCATTTGACGACGTTGCAAGCGATATAGGCGACTCGAGCGCGGCTCGTATAGTTAGTAAGGGTACAACTAGTATAGATAAAGAGGTAGAGGTTAATAGACTAGAAGAGTCTAAAGTAGAAGAGGCTATTGAAGATCCGGACACTATATAGGCTCTAAAGAAGAAGCGGAAAGTAACCTAGTTAATAGCGGATACTATACCTATAATGTCCAATCTAGAGGGTTATAAACCATTAGAAGGACCGTACTACGAACGTAGTATCTACTTGCCTAACAACTTCTATAATTAGCCGTATAAATTGCCGCCTATTATATGTCTCAATAGGTATCTACCGAGTTAGCATAGCGAGACCTACGTAGCCAATTCTAAGGGTAGATTTGGTATCCGGTATGACCTACCATTAATGTTCTTCCGCCTATTCTTTACGGACATACTACTTGCTATAATAGTCCGGTTTACCAACGACTATGCCGAGTTTAAGAAAGCGAAGAATTGGAAGCGCGTATCCATCGGCGAGCTAAAGATCTAGTTAGGTCTAGTAATCTATATGTTAGTAATTAGGCAAGCCGATATTCATGAGTACTGGAACCGGAAGGGCGAGTTACTATAGCATCTAATCTACCAATATATCGGCCGCGAGCGCTTTAAATATATCAAGCGCTATCTCTACCTCTCGCCGCCGATCGAGAAGCTTGCTAAGCATCGCTTCTTCGAGAAAGTTAAGCTAGTAGCGGACGAGTTGAGGAAGATGTTCAAGCTATATGTAACGCCTCGTATAGAAGTTAGTATCGACGAAATTATAGTACGTTTTACGGGTAGGTCTAGCTATACTACTATAGTCCGCGGTAAGCTAATTCTAGTCGGATATTATGTCCTAGCGCTCTGCGATGCTAGATACTACTATTCCTTCGCCTTCAAGAGTCCTATAACCGGCTATGTCGATATTGATATTACTAAAGTCGTTGTAGGACTAAATTCCGCTTAGTAGGCAATCGCATAATTACTACCGCCAACGTTACGTATAGTAGTATAGCTTGTTTCTTAACTTCCTACTACGATATACTTCTTTATACTCTACTACGATAATCTCTTTAGCTCCTGCAAGCTATTCTACGTCCTTCGAGCTATGGGTGTCGCCGCCTATAGTACCGCGAGAGCTATCGGTTTAGACTAGCTAAAAGCACTTTCTAGTGTAGCGAACAAAGCTAGTACGATCCTTCCTTACAACTAGCAATTATTTAGCGTCTAGCATAGCGATATAGTCGCCATTGTATAGCAAGACAAGAACCTCGTTTAGGGAATTACGACTATATACTAGCCTAACAAATTCGACGAGAAAGAGCGTAGGAAACCTCGTAGACAAAGCACACTCGCAAAGCGACTAAGAGAGACAGTATAGCACGGATTAGGGTATGTCAAACTATAGGTACTACGATGGTCTATCGACTATAATCTCTTTATGGGTAGAGTCGATATACACGACCAATTACGGTCCTATTGTAGTACTTAGTTAAAGTTAGTAAGAGCCTAGTTTGCCTTATTCTTTAATATGCTAGACATGGCTATTATTAATGCATTTATCCTATGCCGCGACCTATACCTACGCCAATCTACCATACCGCTAGGCCTACGCTTAAAGTATACAAAGGACAAGCCATTATTCTCGTAGCGACAGTTTAGATTACGCCTTGCTTGGTGCCTTATACTATCCGGCCATTATACTATAGATATAACTAACGTAGCAACAATGAACACTTCTATAGCTAGAGTTAAGCGGAAGCATAGTAGACAGTACGCTCATGGATCTAGACCCTAAGGAAATACTACAAATTCGCGTAGAAACGGCTATGTTACATTAGCTAGCGTACTTCCGCTAATAAGACGACTTCCTAGCTACTATGAAGCTATTCGCTATAGCGACTTAAAGCGCCAATCTTGCTAGTTCTATAGGTACTAAAAGAACACTATAAAGTCGACTTCTATACGGCCTCGCCTTACCCAATTCTACTACTCAATCTATGGTCCTAGCTACCCTTTATGCCGCACTTGTTAGCCGCTATATCACTTAGTAGTATAGCGGTTGTTACTAACCCTTATATCTAACCTATCTTGTAGCTATACTACGGCATCTTCGAGGTCCGCAACCCTCCTTTGTAGGGCTCTAAACTTAGTCGTATTGACCTTATTTGGTGCCTCAATCTCGACAACTAATGGCGGCGATAAGCCCTAATAATCGCGGCAATCCTACGGTATAATAACTCGACTAATTGGCGGAGTCTACGGCGGCGGCGGAGGTAATAGTAGCGGTAACGAAGAGGGCAGCGGTGACGAAGAGGGCACTACAGTAGACGTATCGATATGCCCTTCTTCACCTCTTGTAGGTGGCTTAATAGTGTTAGCGCTAGTCGACAATCTACCTACTTAGTAACCCTTATAGTACTCATAGCGGTTTAGTCCTACTAATCTATGATATTAGACCTATACCTACAGTCGAGAAGCCTGTCTAACAGTGCCAAGAAATGCCTCGCGCTTAACCATAATCGTCACTATCCGACGGTCTCCGAGAGCCTATACTATGCGGCTGAAATTAGCCTTCTGCGTTGAACCACAGCAAGGGGATGCAGGAAAGGCACCACTTCACCGCATCGTCTCTACAGTGGTCAAGTAGAAGACGCACCCGGAGGCCGTTGCTTGACCTCGTCAGCCAGCGCTTCGGTCGCCTCGAGAAGCGCGAGATGTCGACATGCAGTCGTATCTGGTCGCTAGCCTTCGCATTCCTGGAAATTGTACACGGAAGCGCTATCGTTCCAGATACGCACGTTGTGCACGAGAAAAGACTTTCACATCACGCCTGGAATAGGAACGGCCGCGTGCATTCCAGATCCATAGTTCCGCTCCGTATTGCCCTAACGCAGCAGAATCTGGACGATGGTACTGCCTACCAGAAATTGATGGACGTGTCTGATCCGGATTCGCCTAGATATGGACAGTATTTGAGCTCGGACGAGGTCCACAGCATGTTTGCACCCAGCGCTGATGCAGCCAAAGACGTCATGGCATGGCTCATTGATGCTGGGATTGACCAGGACGAGATTCTGGAATACGAGAACAAAGCATGGCTGGCCGTTCACATTCCTGCTGAGAAGTTCCAACAACTCTTCCATGCAGAACTGCACGAGTACGAGCATAAGGCTACTGGGGAGCTGAAAATTGGCTGTGATGTATATCATGTCCCGAAGCACATCAAAAGACACATCGACTATATCACGCCTGGAGTTGCCCTGTCTGCAAGAGTGCGGAAGAGGAACATAGAGCAGTCTGATTTCGCCGAACAGCTATTGCAGCGGAGAGCGTTGCACAACTCGCATATGATCCCCGAGGACCCTAGTGATGGGAATGAGCTGCCGCCCGTGAATGCTGCAGATCTGCGCAAAGACCTGTACGACTGTGGCCGGAACATGAGCACTTCCTGCCTGAGAGCTCTCTACGGCATTCCCAAGCCTACCAAGAATGACTCTCTCAACTCTCTGGGCATGTTCGAGAATTTCTACAGCTATGCTCAAGAAGATCTTGACGAATTCTACACCAGATACCATCCTGAAATCCCGAACGGCACTCACCCAATCACCATCTCAGTCGATGGTGGCGCGGGTCCTGCCACTCGAACTGCCAAGGAAAACGGCGGCGAGCCAGAACTCGACATCCAAGTCGCTATCCCTCTGATCTACCCCCAAACAATCACAATCTACCAGGTCGAAGATCCTCCACAAGCAGAACTTGAATCAAATCAAACCTTGCCCGGATACCTCAACACTTTGCTCGACTCCCTCGACGGCAGCTATTGCACCTACTGCGCTTTTGGAATCTGCGGAGACGACCCAGCCTTGGATGCCGTATACCCAGACGAACGTCCTGGTGGTTTCAAACAATCACGTCAATGCGGTATCTACAACCTCACTCGTGTTCTCACCATCTCATATGGACAAGGCGAACAAGATCTTCCCGTGGCTTATACAAGACGACAATGTAACGAGTTCATGAAACTTGCTCTTCAAGGCCACACGATCTTGGCTTCTTCGGGAGATTGGGGCGTCGCTTCTTTCCCCACTGATACTGGTACTGCTAATGGATGTCTGAGTGGTTGTGGATTCAACGACACCTTCTACAAGCCCGGCGATAACTGTCCGTACAACGACCTTCAAGGCAAAATCTTCCACCCCTCCAGCCCCGGAAACTGTCCTTGGATCCTTTCAGTGGGCGGAACGGCGCTTTTCGTAAGTCTTCTTCTACAGGGCAAAGCGAATGATAGAAATGTGTGCTGACCTGTCAACGTTGTGGTAGGACAACCAAACCATCCTCGACTCCGAAAGCGCCATGCACTTCGTCTATCCCAACATCACCTCTCCTCTTACCAGCGGAGGTGGGTTTTCAAATTATTTCCCCAGACCTGAGTATCAGAAGGAAGCTGTGGACAAGTATTTTGAGAAATTCGATCCTGGGTACAAGTATTACGTGAGTTGACCGCCTACCTCTCTCTACCTAGCTTTGCTCTCCTAACCCGGCCTTGTCTTAGTTCGCAGACACCAACGTGAGCAATATTGGCAGTAATGGTGGGATATATAACCGAGGTGGTAGAGTGAGCTTCGCTCGAACTTCCTTGTAGATCTAAGGATGACTGACTACTGACCTGATGTTTGAAGGGCTATCCCGACGTCTCGGCCAACGGTGCAAATTTCCGAGGCATCAAGTGGAGGCAAAACAGGAATGGGAGTGTTATTACTGATGCGAGGTTTTCCGGAACAAGTGTCTCGGCTCCAGTTTGGGGGGCTATGATTACTTTGGTAAGACCAAAAGCCCAGCCTTTGCGGAAAACCGAGGCTGATGTTAGCCGTGAAGATCAACGAAGAACGAACAGCTGTCGGAAAAGGTCCTGTTGGATTCGTACAGCCTGTGCTATACAAGCATCCTGAGATCTTTAATGATATCGTAAATGGGACGAGTGACGGGTGTGGGACCATTGGATTTGAGGCTGCGGAGGGTTGGGATCCGGTGAGTGTTGATTTTGTTGAAGTCTTTGGGGGGTGAACGTGCTAACTCGGTGGATTTGGTAGCTTACAGGGCTGGGCACCCCGAACTTTCCGAAGATGTTGGAGGTTTTCATGGAGTTGCCGTGATGATTCGAGATGTGTTGGTGGAGAAGTGACCACAGCAGATGGGAAGGATCCTAAATTTCCAACGTGCATCTCTCTCGGCTTCATATTGCTAGTGTTGTCGGTGTCGTTAAACTATCGGCTATGGTCTTGCAAGGACTCGAATGATGATGCTTTGTCTGGACCGCGCGTGCTCCCATCTAGGGCTGAGGTCGTCCATAGCCCGTATTCCTGTTCTCCTCGCTTCATAGCTCTTCCTCTGCACTGATTACATATATCAAGCGAGCGTCATCAAGCGCCACGCGGCAGCTGGTCTCCGGGACGCCTCTGGTGGCAGCGGGCTTGATGATCGCGAAAAAGCGGAAGCGTGAGGAGGGACTGCCATTGATGCAAGATTGGGCTTTGTAACAACTCCTGGAGCGAGAGCGAGCTGCCAAACATCTGTTCCAATGTCGGTAAGCAGTTTCAAGAACCTAATTGCAATTGTGTTGCTGGCACTTGTTGTCGTGGCAGGACGATCGACCTCCGTCGAGAGCATCGTACCGGAAGGAAATTTGCTGATGAAGGTCAATCTCTTGTCGTCCTTGGAGTCACCACGTAGGATCAAGCCTGGTCGCATGCTTGTATCGTGTCCTGGAATCAAGTCGAGGTCAAGCAGGCTGATCCGCCGCTGAAGAGTGAAGTGTCGCTTCACCTGAATCAGGCTCGAAGAAGTCGGAGAAGGACGTGAGACGCATGGCAATGCGACTTTTCGTTCGAGCGACATTTCATACTGGTAGATTGGAAGCCTCCGTGCTGTCGTGGGCGATGGTGACCATAGTCGGCGAGGATGGTCGAAATTAGTAGCTGAGATCGAAGAAGTTGGCGGGCTGATGACGAAGCTCACGCAGAGCATGAATGATCAATCTTCCCTCAACACGGCCACGCGCTTTTATTGGTATAGCTTCCCGATGAATATGGGACAAAAAGTCACAAGTAGCTATATGAACGTGGCGATAGTCGGCGGGAAAAAGAGACTAACATACATTGATATGCAGGTTTGCAACTCACCTTGGCAGCAATGATCTCTTGGAGGGACAATCATATTCGACCTCATCCTAATTTCGCCCCAACAGAACGATGCTGCGTATGATCCACCGATCGCTACCAAAAACCGACACTCGATCCCAAGCTCACAGAATGGCGGCCTGGTGGAAAGAGCTCGGTCTCAGAAATTATGGAAGCGCTATCGCTACGGGCGACCGATGTAAACGTCAGATCATCATCAGGAGAAGTCAGTCTCGAAGGTCTGATCGAAGACTCCTATCGCAGCGATATAATTCAACGCGAAGAGCATGAGACATCCACTTTCCAGACACTATAGGATGCTATGTCATCAACACCAAGAACAAACAATCCAGCATGTTCGAGAACACTATTGTGTTATAGCCAAGTATACATGCTTTCAATGTGAGAACACCTTACCTTTACCACGTCAAATGCATCGATCAATGAAGCTAGAGACGGTAGGAAGGAAAATCATGACAATTTGATTTCTCATAACTCTCCGAACCTCACTGCCTCATGTTGAACCGCCATCGTCGAAACATGAACGAAACAGAAGACTCTACACACACGGGAGTTTCTTGAGCTTCCAAAATCAATCAAATCCCAACCACAAAGGTCCCCCTTACACTCAACATTCATATACGTGGCCAAGTTCATATCCCTCATACTAACCAATAGCAACTGACAGCAAGCGAATCTTTCACATGCCGGGAGCCTGGACTATTGCCATTGCCATTGCCGCCGCCTCGAGTCGTTCGTACTAACACCGCCGAATTCTAAAAACTAATTCTCATCATTGTAGTATCAAAACAATTATCATTCTGGTTTTTTTTCTCTTTTTTGGCTGTTTCTTGTTCGCATGAGAAACAAGATCGCTCTCAAGATAGTCGTAAAGGATCTTTAATTTTGTACATACTAATCAATTTCTCATCGGATAGACGGCGAATGTGCTGTTTGAAATTACTTTTTCATCTTCCTTCCTTCCTTCTATACGTACATATCCTTAGCAAGACTGAGCTCTTTTTCTGGCGTGATTCTGTTCCTTTGGAATGGCGCACTCGAATCACTCTGATCGAGATGTGTTTGTGGCTAGAGCACGTGTCTGGCATCTTTCCAAGTTCGAGAATGTGAGAAGCCAATCGGCTCTTGACGCAAAAGGTCCTCGAGTGCGGCCGTGGATGTCAGTATTGATCACGGAGGGTAGATTGCTGGGTGGTCGTGACTAACTGATGGCGTTTCAAAGGTGAGCTTAGCATTGGAGGCTGCGGCGATGCAGCTGGAGACTTGTTCAGTCAGTCTGGATCTTGCCAAATACATACATGTTGTGGTGTATACATGTTGTTGCAAACTCGCTAGAGACTGTATAGCTGCGCCAGGTCTTGAGGTTTCCACGACCTCAATGGCCGAGAAATGAAATTTCTAGGTATTTCAAGACAGCGTCTCACCACACAGAGCAGCAATCGCCAGACAGGTATGCGCCAAGTCTCAATTCTCAAGCTACGGCGAGATGGCCGATTCATACCTCACATTTCGAGCGGACTAGGTGCTGTTTATGAGACACGTTCGACTTCCCACCAGGAATATCTCTGGCCCAAATTGAGAGACTGTTCCAAACTGCTTTGTGTAGGTAATTTGATTAAGCTGTATGCACTGAGTCCGGGTAAATTCGATCGCCAAGGCACTCGATCACGGCCTCACGCTATCCGCAGCCAACTCATGCCTGAGACCTTCACTCCCCGGCGCCTCCGCCAGCAGCCCACTCTCATGTCCGATAGGCTGCGTGTGAAGTTCTTGTGCAGACCATGAACTCCAGAGCGGAGGTGGAGTTGGCAGCTCTTGCATCCCAGTCCTACCCCGTTTCGCTGTGTCGCCGTGCACTTCAGATCGCAATTGTCTACCATCTGCTTCGTGGCCCAGCGTATGATTGCTGGGCACTTCATGTACTGCAGCGTCAGATCCAAGTTCTGTCCCCGTTGGGGGAATGCTCTTATTGTCTCCAGGATAGTCCTGCAGTGCAGCCTCCTCTTCCGAACTTTTGAGCTCAAGTCTGCGCCTTTTCTTGCAGAATATGAAGAACCAGATAAGAAAGGCAATGAGCGCGATTGCGGCCACCGCACCAACCACGATACCTCCGATGGAGCCTCCACTGAGGCCACTCGAACTTTTTGATATCTGCTCCTCGCCTGTCATATTCGATGCTGGTGGCTTTGAGATTTCGACTAGGCTCTGCGCGTCCATATTATCAAAGCTAGCCTGCGCAATGGTGAAGTTATTACGTCCATGGTCTGCAATCAGATAAGCCTCCTGAAGCAGTGTCCGTCCGATGGTGTACTGGGTATCGTTTGCCGCTCTTCTAATCGGAAAGTAGTTGGTGGAGTTCGGATAAAAGGGATAGCTAGCCTGCAGATCGAAGGCGGCATATGGAAGCACGATGTTCTGAGTCCCATCTACAGTCGTCGTGGTGCTGTCGCCGAGTACGAATGTAATTGTAGGGTTGAGTTCGAGGAGCTTCTCGTGCATGGTGTCATTCACGAGAAAGAGATCAGTGGTATTATCGTACGTAAGGCCAAACGCAGCGACGAATGCTTCAATACTGTCGTCTGGAAGCCAAACGTGAGGCACCGTGGAATCGACAAAGTGAAAAGTGGCAGTTGGGAGAAGGTTCTGAGTACTATCGAGAGTGTTCTCGGCGAGGATTTTGGTGACAGCTACTTGGAGTGGCCGTGAATTGTCTGCGTTCATCTTGATCGATATTCCAGGTCCTTCAAAGCGATCCGTATCATAGCCACCAAGAGTGAGGGAAGCCTGAGCCTGATCTCGATATGAAGCACCGGCAGTGTAGCCCCAGGATAGGCTAGGAATGGTGTTCTGGTCGACCAAGTTGCTCAGGTAGCTCGGTATCGGGTTGTTGAAGTTGGTGAAGTTGCTCGCTTTAGGTCCGATGCCAACCAACCCCACCCACCAATCTGTGTCTGCTATTCCTGCGACGATCTGCTGTGTCAAGTTTGGAGAAGTAGAAGCATTGCCCCATGCCACTGTATCTCGCCCATAAAGACCATTTCCTCCGTATCCGAGATCCAGCTCTTGCGCATCTAGAGTATAGACACCCATGACATTCCATGTGCTGCTTTCGTTTGTCGCGAAACCCGAGCTGTTGGTGCCATCGACAGCGAGCGTTCCTCTAAGGAAGCCACAATAGCCTGGGTCGTCAGGCGATGCCGCCGTGCAGCCATCTGGCACAGGGACCCACAGTTCTTGGCCTGTTGTCGAGGGCAAGACTCGAAATGTCTGAGCTGGAGTGCCAACCTGTACGAGGAAGCTGTTCCAGGCTCCGTCGTTGCCGTCCCAGTAGGCAGAAGGTGCCCACGAGATTGGGGCTGCTACTGCGGTGGCAGCCATCGATTGTGCTACGCTCAGACTTGTGCTCCAGGAAGACGATTCAGCTGCTCTCTGCCTCCCTCTGGGTTTTTTTGCAACCAGCACACATGCTCCTGCTGCGCTGCATTTCGTCGCCTGCGACGTGTGTGAGGGAGTGAAGAAGTCGAAGGGGACCGACCCGTACGGCAAGCCTACTTGGCATCTCAGCCATCTCAGCTGCGATATTGGTCTGCATCCAAGCGAAGCCCTTCGACATGGTTGAGAGTGTATTTCTGGATGCACGCGCGGGAGTAGAGTGCTACAAAAGCTCGTTCCTGGCATGCCAAGGCAATGAGGCTGAACTGCTGAAACTCAGCTGGTCGGGCGAGCCGATGATGATCCGTGTGCCTCAATACTGCACTCCAACATCACACGATCTCTGACCTTTAATTCCGGAGGAAAATAACGCGTTGAAGCCGCAGGACCGTCTAGCAGCTGCTTGTATTCTTCTTCTCCTAGCTTGATGCTGAGAAAAAGTCGGCCTTAGGACATCGTGTTTGCAATGATCCATCTCATCCTTATCTTGGTCGCCGCCGACAACGTACGAATCTTCTGTCCTTGGACTAAAACATTGACTGGAGCCTTTCAAAGTACCTATTGGAATACTTCCGGATACGTCAGTCTATTCGCAACGTACTTATCTCGTCATCAGAAAACGACTACTCTGCCGAGCGAGACCGAGATGAGGAGAGCCTCTATTAGTCGTGTTCAAAGTCCGACACTGCTGCTCTCGAACTTCGCAATCAATGTTCCTGATGCGTTGGCAGATACTGCAGCCTCCCAGATCGACTTGAAGACGAGAGCCTGAGGGCTTGCTATATCTACATGGATGAAATATCGCTTTAGCGCCTGGAGACGATGGCGAAAGCTGATATCGCTGAGTTTGCTTCCCGGGAGCGTGGGACAAATCTGGAGGAGCTCGATACTATGGTCGATTAGCTCCTAGAACCATTGAACTCCTGGCAGGCATCTTTGCCACCTTCCTTGAGTATTGATGATGGTAGGAGTGGCCGTGAAACCTGCGTACTTCGCTTTGTGCTAGAAGGTGAACTCGTATACAACGATGAGCTACTTGAATGGGTGTTCTTGCACGCTGCCGTATACTCGGATGCAATACTGACTTTGAAAGTTCACGACCTTGCGATACGTCGTCTACACTATCACGTGCAGCGTTTTAAGATTAATCGACCAGACTTTCGTCAAAAACATCATGACACTTGGCTCATGAGCAGATCGTTTATAAGGAGCGCACCTATCCTTCTTGCCGCTACATTAACCCCATCATTAGCAAGGTGCATGCCTCAAGTATGTACCACGCGAAGTCGCGACACTGTTGAAATGCTTGACTATTGGAGTCAGCGAGGCGTTGGCCTGGAGCATGTCGCATCATTGCTACGAGAAGAGACCTCGCGACCCGCACAAGCAGCCTCGACCCTTCGCTGAACATATCGTGGCGAAAACCGGAGCTCTCGAATGCGCAAAACGTGCAGACCGCTAGATCCTCAAAGCGCCCAGGAAAGAATACTGCCGTGTCGGAACACTCTCAAAAGGACGCTATGTATCTCCAAACAGCTGACTCGTTAGGCATAATCAACGACGCTTTGAAGCGTGACCGACAAGAACATGCGATTTCCCGCTAGATCTCCGTGGTATCCTGCAATCTTCAGCTCACCAACTTTGCCCGGGCGAAGTCATCCTGCACTGGTCCACCTAAGCAACGGTCGAATAGAGGCTTCGATGTGTAGCTGTCTTGTCTCTCCTACTCGGAGGTCCACGGTTGCGAAGGAAAGGAGCAGACACGTTGGGAAACCAAGAAAATGAGGTTCGCCATACAACCGGGCGATAAAGCGACCAGACATCGACCCAACATTCGAGATCGTTGCATTAACTGGGAATCGATCGGTATCACGTTCAATCTCGCTCGGGCTCGCTCTGATATTTGATATGGCAAATGAAGTATAGGTAAGCCTGTAGCGAAGTGGAACTATGGCTTGCACCTTTACCGTATCGATTAACCGCGGTCCAAACCACCGATCGTAGGCAATGCTAATGGTGCAGATCTCAGAGAATAGCAGATGCGACTCGTCCCTAGGAGTCGAAAATGGTAGCCGGCCGCTGCCATCAATCCACGTCCGCGAGAGCATGTCCGCCTTCGCATCCACTATACTAGGACATCAACACAGCAGGAAAACGATCAATCCATTCCTCTATTATCATTGGCCCGACGACGACGACTGAAAAATAGACCTTGACATTCACTACCGAGATCTTAGAGACAGTGTGTAGTAGGTGCTGCGAGTAGAGCCTCGGAGAGCGCCGATCACCTTCTTCGCCAGGTACGGTATTGTCTTGCGGAGTGTCATCGGCTGAATTTGCAGTGCTGCCAGTAACATACTCATACGTCTCGGGGCTCTTTACGCTCTGCGTATGCGGAAGAAACTCCCGCAAAGCTAGAATGGCTTCGAAAGATAAGACGATATATATAACCACAGCCAAGATGCAAACAACAAGGCCCGCTTGGTCAGCGATACTTGCAGCCTACTCGGCGTCGTCAGAATCTTCTACCACAACTCCCCCGGTAGGCAAAGCATTCATCAAACCCTCCACTAGTAGAACAACTTGTGGCGAGTGAACGTACGAGGAGCGTTGGTCTCCTATGTTTGAGGAATTCTGTTAGAAGGCCTACGATGGCTATCTCCTAGTTTGTGGTAGGCCTGATGGGTAGAGGTCTTTCCAGTCTCAAGGCGCTCTTCACAGACCGTGCAGGCTTCAGGCGGCTGGTGCTCGTCAATTCGCTCCGAGCGTCGTCTGTCGGCAGTGCACCACTTCGCCCCGACCATGTATGAGCAAATGGGTGTCGGGGAGGGGGAAAGCAGTCGGATACTCTTGGCAATCTTGCGTGCTCGGTCTACTTCATATTGCCACCACTGCTGTGATCATTGCTAGCAACTCCACGTGCTTGTCCCCTCGCCAAGACATGCGAGCCACGGCACGTCATTATTCGACAGGGAGTCGTGCAGCTTCCCAGTTCTACAGCAAGAAGATACTCCAAAGTTGGCCTCCCCATCGGCATCAGTACTGAGTGTGCCATTAGCCGTGGAAGTAGATTGTATTGGTAGTAGGTTTGCTTGTCCCACGTCTCACTCCTTTCTCCAACAAGAATATTGCGCCCAGATTAAATGCAGTGCCACGGCTTTCGCCAGAATTGCATGACATTACACAGCAGCTTTGCTCGAGTCCAGTATGCCAGAAATGTCCTGGTTGACGCCGAAACGCCGGAGGACTACAGGCAATCTGAAGACCATACCCAATGGCCAGGTCAAGATCGGTGCTTCCATAGCGGAAGGAAATGAGCAAGCAGATCGGCCGAATCGAATTGATAGTGTGGACCGACCACCGGCCACGCCTCGACCAGTATCGCAGCCCGATGCCTCGAATGGCACGCAGACCGGAGACGGGGATCTGTTCTATGCGTATGCGCGACAAGTATGTGAAGGCGTATTTTACCTAGGCTGCGACTGACTCTTTCGCGACTCCAGGGAAACGACCTACACTCTCGCTATCTCCTCACCTTTGCGTCGGCGGCTTTTGCGAACGAATGGTGGCTCCTAGTCCAAGTCCACTTCCCAGGCTGTACTCGGCCCGGACCACAACTGTTCAGCTTCAAGACCACAGACCTGCTAGCGAAAGCCTGGAAACATGAGGCGTTTGAGCATCTCAAATCGAAGTGGATGTATATCGCATTCTCAGATACATCCTCGCATGGGCTAGGTGGTGCGGCGCAAGGAATCATACCGGTTCAAGATGCGCAAGGCAATATGCTTGGAGGCGGCGCACCAGCGAGCCCAGACTTTGGTGGGCGCACGAAGCACGATGCGAAAAGTATGCGCAATGAAGGACCACAGCTGGACGTGCATCTCGACAAGATGATGGACGCCGTCGAAAGAAATACGGAAAGCGTCAAGAGACTGGCCGAAGGGAGAGAATCTGCAGGCCAGGAAGGCACACAACGAGGGTACTTTGACACTAGCGAGCTGGCTGGACACTTTGGACGTATCACGGGCTTACTGGCGAGGAACCAAGAATATATGGAGACGATGTCTAAGAGGCAGTTTGAGAATGAGAAGAAGCTGAGAGCCATCTTGGAGGAGACGGCCGCACGTAGAGAGACCGAACGACTCGACTTGTCACATCTCACCTCGCATCTAGACCGCATACAACAGATGATGGAGAAATCCGTGGGCGCGAAGCCAGATGTGATAAAGCGGGATAGTGAAGATCAACTTAATCTGTTACCACTGGCGAGTCGACTCGATGGTATACAGCAGGCTATGGAGCGCGTTTCCATGCTGCTGGAAGACGTCCTTGATAATCGTGACGAGGCGCCAACTTCGTCGTATCCACAAAAGATCGACCTCTCGGGCCTCGCAGATCATTTGGGAGTTGTCTATGCTGCGGTAGAGAAGCAGAGTGAGAACCTTAAGATACTCGTGGACTTGGCGACTACGGAATCCGAACGTGCTCACGAGAGCACCGACACCTTACAACAGATTTTGGAAGCGCAGAATGCAACAAGAGATGCTATCGAGCAGAACGGTGGCGAGATCGACTTCACGCCAATAGCCGAGCATCTCGATGCAATGACGGAAGCGACAGCGGAGAATACAGAACACATACGATCTTTGGTCGATGCGACGCTCAGAGGAACAGAGCACACTTCCCCAAACCAGTTGCCAGAAATTGACTTCAGCCCGATGACCGATCGCCTGGATCGAGTTCATGCTTCCTTGGAGAAGACCAACGACTACTTTCAGACTCAAGTTCAAACGCCTAGTAGCGGGAGCGAGAAGTTCCTATTGTCCGCATTGAGCAGCCATCTCAGCAAGGTCCAAGCAGTCGTGGAAAGCAATGCTCATGCTGTCAAAGTTCTCCGAGAGCAGAGACCGGCATCGCAAGATGGCTCTGCAGCCGAGCTTCGGGACATGAATGAGAACCTCAAAGCACTTTCGCGAACTCTGGCACCTCGCCCCAATATTTCTGAGCCCCGATCGAAAGCTGACGCAGATGCGCTTGAGAAGAGCCTTGAGGCTACGAACTCTCAGGTCCGAGAGCTTATCACTGGGCAGAGAGAAATGGTTGCTGTATTGCGAGAGCTCAGTACGGCCATTTCTACTCAGAATAAGGCAGCCTGTAATCATGTTGTTATCCCTCCGCCGAGGAAGGTTGGGAAGAAACTAGTTGGTTTCGTGTACGATGCTAAGGAGGATACGAGGTAATTCCTAGACCTCGATTACTATAGCTAGCTTTAGGCTTAGGGTTAGTAGGTCGCGCCTATGCGGGCGGCGAGCTAGTTAGCGATAACTAGTAATAGAGCTTCGCTCTCGAATCGAGTTTCTTTTACGTCTTCTTTCTTTTTTAATATAGGAAAAGAATTCTCTATAATATTAAATAGTAGATACTATATCCCTCTACTAGCTTACTATCTTAGTAGATGTTTTTAATATAATATAGTACTAACTTAATAGCGCTACGTATAGCTCTATAGACTACTTAGTAAGTATCTAGTAGGGAGTATTTATAAATACTTCTACTAATAAATATCCTTATCTAGCTTTACTATATATCTTCTATCTTACTTCTAGCTCTTTTATATAAATATTACTTTCTTTATAGAATAACTAATCTTCTATATATATATTAGTAATAGTCTACTTTCTAATTATCGTAAGGTTATTACGTAGCTAAATAGCGGTAATCTAATAGACTTTATAGATACTATAAGCGATATAGGTAATACGAATATAGTATAAGTATTTAGTAAGGATATAACTAGTATAAATAAAGAGTTTATATTTAAAGAGTTAGAGATTAAAGAAGCTATAGAAGATCTAGATACTATATAGTAATCTAAGAAGATATAGAAAGTAACTTAGTTAATACTAGAGACTATATCTATAATAGATAATCTAGAAGGTTATATTCTACTAGAAGGTTAGTATTATTTATATAGTAGTAGTAGTAAATTCTTGTATTACTATACTATTCTAACTACTAGATAAGTAGCTATCTCTATCTATCTTTAAAGGTAAAAGTCCTTAGCCTATAGCTTCTAGTATAAAACCCTTTACCTCCTTCCTACTATATAGGATTCTATTCCTACCTTTTGTATCTATTTAGGCTATAGGATATAGAGAGGATCTCTATAGCTCCTTCCTCTTACTAGGCTCCTATTCCTATTTCCTACCTTCTTCCTTCTCTAGCTCCTTCTTTATAAGAGAGAACTATTTAAGGAGATCCTCCTTAATTATCTATCTAGTTACTTTATTTAAGCCCCTCCTAGTCTAGGTAATCTCCTACTATAATAATCCTATCTTTTAGAGGAGTTAGTACCTTATCCTTTATCTCTCTAGATAGAAGAGTATAATATATTTAGATATCTAGGCCCTATATCTATATATATACTCTAGTATCTTACCTAGTACCCTCCTCCTTATTAGATATACATTTAGGCTAATATGTTTAGTCCTAATTAGGATTACTATTATACTCTATTTCCTTAACTATCCCTAGTATAGTTCCTTACCTTTTAGCCCTTCTTACTAGACTATAGGAAGTTATTAGCCCTATTAGGATACCTACCTTTTCCTAACTTAGTTTTCCTATTATATATTCTATCTCTAGTATATCTACTATAATTTAGGTATTATTCTCTCCTATTAGATATATTTCCTAGTCTATCTATTAACCTATTCTACTATCTATCTCTATCTTATCTTTAGGTCTTATACTTAGGCTATACTCCTACTCCTCCTATATTCCTTCTAGACCTTCTTATATCTCTCCTAGATATACTTAGTAGTAGGTTTATCGTTTATCCTAACTATCTATTATCTTATTATCTCTTATATATATATAGAGAGGAATAGGATTTATATTTCCCTTTAGAGGACCCCTTCTACTATACTCTTATATACTCCTAAGATATACCTTAGTACCTAGTTTTAGATCTTTTCTAGCCTTAGAGTAGCCCCTTTTCTATAACTAGGTAGTCCTTCTAGTATTATCTAGACTTTTGCCCTATATATTATTATAGGCCTTACTATAGCTATATATAGGTACTTTGCCTTTTAGAATAATACTCCCTATATTAATTTATATAGCCTTTAGAGTAAGGATATATAGGATATACCTTTCTCTACTACTTTCTTAATATATAGTCTCTACTATAGTTTCGAATCTATCTATATCCTTAGTAGTCGGAGCGATAGGGTAGGCCTATCCTTAAACCCTAGTATATTAACTATAGCTTATAGATTATGTCTTATTCTACTCTTAGTAAAATAGATTAGTTAGTACTTCTATAGTATAAAGGTAGCCCTATATTTAGCTACCTATTATATATACTTATTATATACTATCTCTAGCTTTCTATAGTTCCCTTCTATACTTTTCCTATATATAAGAATATTAGAGTTATCTATAAAGCCTATTACTATAGTTCCTTTATCCTTAAGGTTAGGAAGGAGTATAGATATAAAGAATAGGAATAGGATTAGTAAGAAGGTTAATCCTTATAGTATTCTAGTTATTTAGGGCCTTGCCTAATCTATATATTCTCTAAGTCTAAGGTATATAGTCCTATCCTAAAGGAGTAACTAGACAAATTATATAATATATTATAGATATACTTTTATCTTAATATTATATATTAGTCTCTCGTATAATATATTATCGAATATCCTTAATATGTCTAGGCATAGTATTAATACTACTATTATTAGATCTACTTTCTAGACTATCTAGACCTATTCTATTATTAGCTCTAGGACTAATATAGTAGATCTTCCTAGTCTAGATCCTATCTAGGATTAGGGAAGGAGATTCCTTTCTTCTACTTCTTTACTTATTCTTCCTATAATAATAGCCTCTAGAACCTTTACTATAGTATTTAGTAGTACTATAGGTCTATATACTCCTAGCTTAGTATAGTCCGGCTTCTATAGTTTCTTTAGGACTACTATTATAGAGTATTTAAAGGGTTTAGGGTAGTATCCTTATTATAGATATACTATTAAGAACTTGTATAGTATAGGTCTAAGTTCCTATCTATATTCCTTAAGTATTAGGTTAATAATTTAGTCTAGTCCTAGGGCTTTACCCTTAGGGAGCCTATTAAGTATCTTCTAGAGTTCTCCTATTCTAACTTCTTTATCTATCTAGAATAGACTTAGGTAAGATATATTTTGTATATCTTCTAAATTAGCTTTCCTTAGCTATAGAAAGAAGTATTAGGCTAGTACTTCTACCTTCCCTTAGTTTTCTATTTATATTATACTATCCTTATCCCTAATCTCTAGGAATTATAGAAGGGAATATCTTTAGCCTATCCCTTCCCTAGCCTACCTAGCTAGTTTCTAGATCTTATTCGGGTCCTTAGTAAGTTCTTTAACTATAGTTCTCTAGCCTAGGTTCCTATCTTTCCTAATCTACCTACCTTTAGCCTATAAGGCTATTAGGTATACTACTAGGTTCCTTTCTATTCTATCTTAGCTCTACTCCCTCTTTAGGTATCTTATATTTCTTACTACTTTACTATACTCCCTTAACTAGGTTATTTTAGTATACTTAGATAGTTTAGCCTTTAGGATATCCTCTTAGATTACCTTAGTAAGTATCTCTTAGACCTCCTAGGCTATTATATTAAGCTATTATAGTATATCTATTACTCTATTAGAGATTTCTTATACCTCCTTCTTTATCCTAGCCCTAATCTTGTCCTAGTCTACCTTTTTCTATTATAGTCTTTATACCTAAGCTCTAGTACTAGTTTAGGCCTATAGGATTATAGTTTAGAGTAGTATATAGTCTAATCCTATTTCTAAGTCTATCCTTATTCTATATTCCTATATATTTTATTAGATTCCTATAGACCTAAATACTAGGTCTAGGATCTAGTAGCTCCTAGGATTCTCCTATATAATTATACCTAGCTCTATTAGTAGGTTAAGATAGGCCTTTTCTATAATTATAGTAAGATAGTCTACTATCTAATATTAGTTTTAGGTATTATTCCCTCCCTACCTAGGATAGTATAGGTTAAAGTTACCTAGTAAGATAGTCTCTTCTTCCTCCTTTCCCTAGATTATATCCTCTATTAGTAGGAGGATACCTAGGATATAGTCTCTAGTAGGGCTAGATAGATTATAGTAGTTTAGGATATTAACCTATCTATCTTCTATAAGGAGTCTAACTATAATTATATCTCTAAAGTATTCTTTTATATTCTATATTTGTATACTAATCTCCTTAGATATATATATAGTAATCCTTAGATATACTACTCCTAGGAGTATAGTATAGTATCCTAGGTATACTACTATATTCCTATTATAGGGGCTAATCTATAGTTCTTGGATTACTACTACCTAGTAGTCTTTTAGGTCTAGCTATTAGAGGAATAGGATTTGAATCTTGTCTATACTATAGTTAGTATTATACTATAGGATAGTAAGCTTCCTTTAGCTATTATTTATCTTAGATATTCTAGTATACCTATATATCTTCTATAGCTTCCTAGCCCTAGCTCTAGCTTAGTTAACCTTCTTAGCCTATAGCTAGGGAGAAAGGGAAGGAGATTTTGTTATTCTATACTCTACCTACTAGGGTAGTAGAGTTTATACCTACTAGTCTCCCTAGTAGTCTTCTTAACCTATCTTCGGTTTCTAGGTTAAGGCTTATATTTCTAGTAGCTTTTCTCTTAGACCTAATTATTATCTATCCTTCTAGGTCCTTTAGATCTTTTAGGAAAGTTAGCTAGCTCTAGCTCTTAGTTACTTAGTTCCTAAATACTCTTACTTTTGTAATAGCTACTTGTTTTACCTTATATAATACTAACTATACTACGTAGATACCTTAATAGTTACTATAAAAGAGGTATAGGTAGCGTAGTATATAGTACTCGATTAGAACTACTCGAATTACTAAAGAAGAAAGGGAAGAGAGATATCTAGAGAGAAGATATATACCTATAGACTAAGATAGGCCGCCCTAGTTCTTCTTAGCCTATTTCGACTCTAGAGGGGCTAACTAGGCCTATAAATAGGCCGACTAGGCCGTAATCGTAATATTGCCCTTCCCCTCTATAGGCCTACGTCCTAGAGGCTAGAAATAGAAAACTTTACTTATAGTCTATTATTATATATAAAGTAAACCTTACTATTATTCGAAAAGCTTACTTAGGTAGCGATAACGCTATCGCTATACTACTATAGGAATTTAAGCTATCTAAGTCTATATAAATTAGTCCCTTTTATAATATATATCCTCTAGATATATTTTCTAATACTACTACTCTACTATCCCCTATACCTAGCGCTAGAGGGAGTAAGCTATATTCGATCCTTCTTAAGATAGTTTAGGCTAACTTAGTATAGTAGCCCCCTTTCTTCTAGTAGTAGCGCCCTTATTAGTTATCGCTAGTTGCCTTTATATTACCCTAAGTCCTTTTAGACCGTTTCGGCCCGATAGCTACCTATATAAAGTTTAATAGTAATCTATGCCTTAACTATACTAATATTATATAGGGCTATACCGGTAGAAGCTATATTAGCCTTCTTAAGGCTATATACCTCTAAATTAACCTATCTAACTATAAGGAAGACCTTACTAACGAGACTAAGTACTTCGACTATCTAAAGTATACCTCCTATAGCTTAGGCTACTTCTAAGTAAGTCGTTTCGGCTCGAGATAGCTCGAATAGGGCTAACTTGTATCTAGATTCCTATAGAGTATAAGCCTACTATTAAGGTAGCTAACTAGTTACGCTAGGAGGCCCTAGACGTCCTAACTAACGAAAAGAAGGCCTAAGAGGCCTACTAAGCTTATATATCGGTCTATAAGAAGGTTAAGAAGTACGTATTAGCTCGTATAGAATCGAGTTACGCTAACTAGTACCCCCTAGGAAGTATCTACGTTTCGAGGATACCGGCAACCTCTATACTTATATAGGTAAGGCCGAATTTAATATATCTAGTCCGTTTCGATCTCCTTTATTCTAGCTTACCTTAGCTAACCTCTCTTAGGTCCTTAGAAGGACTATAATACTACGATAAAAGAGGAGATAGAGCGTAATATAGCTATTAGAGTATATATAGATTCCTTCGACCCCTTTTAGCCCTCGCTAACCCTATTTAATTAGACTCCCGTTAAGAAGCGTAAGTATATTAGAAATAGCTACGTTTCGTCTTAAAAGAAGATAAAGGGACTCGAGAGAGACTAGAAGGAGGTTGCGAAGGGCCTAAGCGTCCGCCTTTAACTATATATAGGTTAAGTTAAGGCGTTTTAGTATAGTTTAGGTCGTATGCCTACTAGCGAGGCCTATATAGCTCTTATAGAGCTAGTAAAGGAGTCGCCGAGCGCTAACGACCTATCTAGGGAGTTTCTAATCCCTCGCGAGATCTTCTATAGCTAGTAGATAGATAAGGACTCTTTTAGGGCCTAGTAGGATCCTTTTATATCGAGACGGCTTATATACTTACTTAGTATAAGTCGAGTCTTAGGTTAATAGTCCTAGTCGCCTCTAGTTAGTCTATTTTAGGCCGTTCGTACCTTATTAAGTAAGGAGTTAGCTAGGTATACCCGAATATATTTAAACGAGGTTAATTAATCTCGAGTTCGTTTATATAATCTCGCTTCGCCCTATTCCGTCCTATTCTAGATACGTATTACTAAGTATTAAGGCTACTATCCTATAGTAGGGAGAGGAGAGTATATTTAGTACTAGAAAGGCTCGTATCTATACTATATTAACGCTCTATAGCGGCGTACGCGTTATTAGCGTTAGGAGTAGGCGCTATCTCGTACTTACGTTTCTTCGAGGTCTCTTCCGATCCTCTATCTATCTAGCGAACGCCTTAAGAGCTACCTTACTTAAGTACTCTACTAGTTCCTAGATATTCTCCTCCTCCCTATATCCCTTTTAGGATATAAGGTATTCCTACTTTCCCTTAGGTTCCCTTTCCTTCTAGATAATCCTTTCGACCTTATATATATCTAGGTCGCTTATTCGTATCTCGAGAGAGTCCTCCTAGTCCCTTTAGGTTACCTCTAGCTCGAGATAGTCCTTAAGGAGGAATACGTAGAATATAGGATATATATTAAAGTCCTTAGATAGCTTAAGGTAGTATACCGCTTTATTAACTATCTTCTATACTTAGAAGGGCCCTATATACTTATAGTCTAGCTTCTTCGACTAGTAGACTATATCGAGGAATCTCGCGTTAAAGTATATCTAGTCGCTAATAGCGTAGGTTTTAGGCTTCTATTCTTTATTATACTATTAGGCCTAATATTCCTTCGCCTTCTCTAGTCGAGCCTTTAGACTATCTCGAATATCCTTTACTCTAGCTATAAGTACCTTAGCTTAGGGCGCCTTTCTCTCTACCTAGGGCATTTTAGGCTATCTAGTATAGTATAGATCCTAGACATTATACGTCTAGAAGGGAGTTGCCTAGATTACTATATACTAACTATCGTTATATATAAACTTAGCTAGGCTTAGGAGATATACCTAGTCGTCTTACTTAAAGTTATAGTAAATACGTAGATATTACTCTATCGTCTAGTTCTAACGCTCGATCTAACTATCCGTTTAGGGATAGTAGGCTATACTAAGGCCCCTATAGACCCCTATATAGTAGTAGAGGCTACTCTAGAACTTAGAGATAAGAATCGGTCCTCGATCGGACGTAATAGACTATAGGATACTATATAGATAGACTACCTCTCTTAAGAAGATATTTACTAGCCCTTTAGTAGTAATCTCCTTCTAATATAGAACGTAATAGGCTATCTTAGAGTATCTAACTACTATAACGAGGACGCTATCGTAGGTCTAGCCTAGAATAGTACTTAGAGGTAGATCTATAACGAAGTCGAGCGTTAGATCTTCCTATAGCGCCTTAGAGGATTTCTTAGTATATAATATTCTATAGGGTAAGTACCTCTAAGGCTTTACTTAGATATACGCCTTATAGCTACGCGTATAATCCTTAACGTAGTACCTAACTTTAGGCTAGTAGTACCCTCTCTATACTAGCTATAGGATCCTTTCGAACCTAAAGTACCCTAATATAGGATCGTTATAGTAGAGCTAGAGGGTTTCTAGGCGAAGTAGGCCTACTAGTATATATATCGTATCCTAGTAGAAGAGGAATCCCTAGGATTCCTTCTACTATACTAGCTATAGCTATTATAGCTCGTCTCTATTCTAGAGAGCTATCCTAATCCTAATCGCCTTAGCGTCGGTTCCTAGTACTATCCGGATAGTATTCGTAAGGCTATCCTATACCTCCCTAACCTTAGCTATACTAGCGAGATAGACGAAGGGTTTACCGACTCCTTCTAGTTCTCCTCGTACTAAGGCGACCCTTATCGACCTATCCTAGGACTCCCTACCTACGAGTTACCTCTATAACCTCTCGAGGGGAGTTCGTAAGTCCTCTTTATTTACCTAGTAACTAGAGTAATTAATATCTATATAGTTAGGACGCCTACTAGCCCTATTAGCTATCCTATTTTCCCTTCCTAGATAGTACGAGATATAGAAGTTAAAGATAGAGAGCTACTCGGCCTAACGAACCTAACGCCTCGTTAGCTCCTTAGTCGTTATAAACTATTTAAGGTTATTATAGTCTATAACGACCTCTACTTAGTACTACGTACCTTCTAAGTAGTACCTCTAGTACTTAAAGTACTTAACTATTCCTAGTATCTCGCTATCGTAGATATTATAGTTCCTTTCTATACTATTTATCTTCTACGAGAAGAAGGCTACTAGGAACTAGTACGTCTTGTCCTTGTACTTATACTATTATATTATAATACCTAATATAGTATAGGTCGAGGTATCCGTTTCGATCCTAATTAGTTAGGATAGGTCAAAGTACTTTAGAACTAGGACTATATAGAACGTCTCCTTAAGCTAGTCGAATACTAACTTCGCTTCTATATCTAAGGTAAGCTACTATAACTCTTTCTTACGTTACCTCTACCTATCCTTAACCGTATTAGGCCCCTACTCCGTTAAACGATTTAGTAGGGCGACTATCTAGAAGAAGTGCCTAATAAAGCGCTAGTAGTAGTTAGCGAATCCGATAAAGATATATATATCCCTTACGCTCCTTAGCTTAGGCTACTCTCTAATCGTTACGACCCTTCCTAGCTCTATTTCGATCCTATTTAGGATAATTATATAGCTAAGAAACCTAATCCGGTCCCTATTAAACTCGTACTTACTAAGCTTCGTATATAGCTTATAGCGTTAGAGCCTCTCGAGAATAGTAGTAATATACCGAATATATTCCTCTAGGTTTTAGAAGTATATTAGGATATTATCTAAATAGATAATATAGATTATATCTACTAGGTCTAATAAGGCGCTAAGGATATAGCTTTAGAATACTACTAGGGCGTTTATAAGTCCGAATAGTATTATAGTATACTCGAAGTACCTATATCTTATATAGAAAGCGGTCTTCTATTCGTCCCCCTACTTAATACGGATCCTATAGTAGGTATCTCGAATATCGAGCTTCGTAAAGATCCGAGTATTAGCGAGATAGTCTAAGGACTCCTATATAAGGGATAATAGATACCGATTCTTTACTATAATAGCGTTTAAGCTCCTATAGTTAACGTATAGCTATAGGCTATTATCTTTCTTCTTAGTAAAGAGGATACTAGTATCCGCTAGGGACTTTAATAGGCGGATCTAGCCCTTCTCGAGGTATTTATCGAGGTATTTCCTTAGGACTACTAACTTAGTCTCTAAAAGATTATATAACGAGTTATAGGGAGGGGTCTTACCCTCTATTAGATTAATAGATAACTTATATAGGCTATAATTAGGGAGTAGGAACGCGTCCCCTTTCTCGAATATTCTATAGAGGTATTTATACTCTAGTAGGAGGCTATTCGGGTCGTCTTAGTTCGTCTTAACTATCGATATTACGAAGAGATATATATCCTTATCTAATATAGCTTTCGAGAAGTCGGAAGGATCCGATATAGTATAGGCGCGCTATTTACGAGTCCCCTTTCTCCTCTAGATAGCTATCTTAGCTATAAAGTTAATCGAAGGATTCTATCGTTCTAACTAGGATATCCCTAGTATAATATTAAAGCTATAGATCCTTCTAACGACGAAATTATCTACGTAGCCTCGCTACTAACTACTCGTATCTAATACTTCGTAGATTATATAGTATTTACTACTTATAGCTAGTAACTAGCTATTAAGGATCTTATACTACTTAGCGTCTATATTACTTAGGACGAGGCTAGCCTCTTTAGCTACTATACTATCTAAGATATTAGCCTAGGAGCCGTAATCGATAAGCCCTCTAAGCGTATAGGAGTTCTTGCCCTACTATAGCTTAATATCTAGTTAGATTAACTAAAACTAGTCCTAGTCGATCCTTCTTAGTCTACTAGGCTCTACGCTCCTCCTTTACTCCTTAGTATAAACGACCTAGCCTACTATAGCTAAGAGGGCTACTAGGCGGATTTGTCTTTTTCCGATTCTAGATTATAGATAGGGCATTAGGGCTTCTTATAGCCTATCTTACTATAGTACTAGTACTAGGGGACCTCTTTGTCCTTCTCGGACCTACTAGGGACGCTCTAGCGCCTCTATAGGGAGCTTCGGCCCTTTCTACCTTAGCTACGATCTCCTAAGCCTCTAGATAGTTTATCTAAGGCCGAGCTAGTAGTACTATTATCTAAGTCGGAGCGGCTACGCTTCTTATTATCCTAGTCTTTATCCCTACGGGACCTACGCTCGTTCTCTAGTAAGTAGTAGTAGGTATTCGCTACCTCTTCTACTTCGATTAGTATTTAGAAGCGCTATTAGCCTACCTCGATATAATAGTAGATCTTCCTATCTATAGCTACTACGAAGTCGTATATTATATAGTCCTAGTAGTCCTCTTCGACCTTATTCTACTAGATCTTTATATAGTCTAGTAGCTCGAATAGGATACGATTTCCCTAGTTAGCCTACTTTAGCCTATCTAGGACTAATTAGTAGCGTTCCTCTTTCGTCCCTATAGAGTCTAGTATTATCTACTTTATCTTTTCCTAGGTATACTCCTTAGGGCCTAAATACCTAGTATATCGCTTCTATTTAACTTACTACTCCCTTTCTATCTATTCTTTAGCTAGGTCTACTTTTATTTCTTCTATAGAATAGATATAAGGGACCTATCTAAAGATACGGTCGTAGTCGGTAATCTATTAGTCGTAGTCTATACGTCCCTTACCTTCGAATATATAGAGGTTCCTTGCCTTAGGGATAGCCGATCCTATAGATATAGAGGATAGTATAGCGGAGGCTATACCTAGTTAAATACTTCCTTACTCTATAAGGAGGAAGGCTTTATAAGCTATATCGACTATCCTTTTCCTAAGATAGGCTAACTCGAGGCGCTACTTAGCCTATTTAGTCCGTTCTTCTTCGCGCTAGAGCTAGGCTACTAGGACCTCGTCGTTACGATCCTCTTTAGCGTTATCCTATCCCTTATTATTATCGATAGTATCCCCTAGCGAGTCGTTAGCTAGGATAGAGGAATTATTGTCCTACTTAGTATTAGGAAAGTTTTCCTAGTTATCTTCTTAGCTAACCGGGTTAGATACTAAGGCCTTTGCTTTTTTCTATACTATTTTAAGTACTACGTAGTACGCTTTAGAAGAGCAATTCGTATATAAAAGAGGTATAGGTAGCGTAGTATATAGTACTCGATTAGAACTACTCGAATTACTAAAGAAGAAAGGGAAGAGAGATATCTAGAGAGAAGATATATACCTATAGACTAAGATAGGCCGCCCTAGCCCTTCTTAGCCTATTTCGACTCTAGAGGAGCCGACTAGGCCCGTAAATAGGCTAACTAGGCCGTAATCGTAATAGTTACTATATTTCCTTAGTATCCCTTAGTATTCGTCTATTCTATATAGTCCTACGTATTTTCTATATATCTATTTAGCTCTATAATACTTTATAATATATCTAAATTGTCTATATTTAAGGTATTATATAGGTCTCTACTTTAGATTAAACTCCTCTATAGTAAGGAGGATACCTTAGAATACTAGGCCTTTCTATATAATTTCCCTTACTTAGGCTAAGCTCTATATATTTAGGATAATAGAGGAGTATATCTTGCCTTCTATAACCTTTCGGCTTTTTAGCTAGGCTATCTAGGATATCTTAAGGTTTAGGTAGAGCCTTCTATTCTCTTCCTAGATCTTATATATATAGCTTAGATCCTTAGGATTAAATCCTATAGTCCTAAACCTATAGACTAGTATCTAGTATATTAGAGCCTCTACTATAGTACTAGGGAGTATCTTCTATATCTATCCTAGTTCGCTTATTAACTTGTCTTTAGTAGGTTTAGATACTATAAAGATCCTTAGGTTACTACTCTTAAGTTTCTTAATAGCAATTATTCCTAGGTCTTTAAGTCCCTATAGTATCTCTTAATTAGTAAGGCCCTTTATTTTTTCTTACTCTTCCTTTTAACTAATCCTTACTATAATTATGTAACTTTCTAGAGGGATTCTCTATATACTTAGTATAGTTAGCTAGCCTTAGGAGGTAGTCTATACCTATATTCTTAGTTCGGGTATTTTTATAGTAGCTTAGAGGTTCTATATATAGGTTTAGAGAATATTTATAGCGTTAGTATCCTTTAGCTAGTATAGGAGCTATATCTAAGTCTACTAGAGGAGAGAGAGGAGGGATAGGAAATCTAGGGCCTAGGGAGCGTCTAGTACCTTTTAGATATCGTCTATAAGGATTTAGAGGTTCTTTTATATATTTCTATTCGTTTTTAGCTAGTTAGGCTAGTCTTTTAGGCCTTTAGGGCCTAGTTTAGATACTAGTTATCCCTTAGTCTAGCTTTAGAATAGAGGCTAGATCCCTCCTCCCTTCTACCTTTCCTTAGATCTATCGTTACTATATTATTCCTAGAGAGGTATACTCGTATCTCGTATACTTATAGGCGCTCGCGCCTTAGCCTAGGAGTTAGATATCGTTAGGAGTTATAGTAGTATTATTTATATAGTATCTACTTCTCTAATAGCTTCTATACTTAACTATATAAACTACCGCTAATTATATATATAGATAGATAGATTTTATATTACTATACTATTCTAACCTATAGACAAGTAGCTATCTCTAGTATTCTTTAGGAGGGAAAAAGTCCTTTACTCTATCTTCCTAACTTCCTTAAAGTCTCTACCGGTTTTATATAGCGTTAAAAACCTCTACTTTCTATTATACTATTAGGGATACTAAGTCCTACTCTTGTTTATACTAGTCCTTTAAATATTAAGAGGTTCCCTATATCTCTATCTCCTTAACTAGATTATATCTATATCCTCTAGTTTAGTATCCTTTATAGACTTATTCCTTTATAGCTTTTTAAGCTAGATAGGAGGACTATCTAGTTTAGGGAATAGGATAGTATCCCTATCCCTTTCCTTTCTTTCCTTCCTCCCCTTTAAATATAGGTTATTATCGTTCCTCCTACTTTCTAGTTAACTTCTATATTAGCTCTCTACTAAGCTATAAACTATCCCTACCCTTACTTAGTATCTAGTTATATAACCTATACTACTAAAATTTAGATTTCCTATATTAGTTTCTATACTTAGATATTCTTTGTAGACTACCTTATATATAGTATAAGGAGTAGTTTATATTAGATACCTAGCCTTTAGAACTAAATTAGTACTCCTAGGGGGAAGCTAGGACCTAGGGGACAAGTCTAGGGCTATACTCCCCTAGGGGCTATAGATCTATAGGATATACTAAGTACTTTATCCTCTATATTCCCTCCTCCTTTAAGTAGTTATTAAAACTTCCTCTTTAGTTATTCCTTCCTTCTCTTTAGGATAATTAGTCCTAGGTTACTACTCTAGGTCCTTATCCCTAGGATAGATTCCCTTTCTAGAAAGGTTAGCCTATTAACTTAGTATTAGTTCTTATACTAGTTATAGCTACGCTAGGCTCGATAGGTAGTCTAGATAGTTTTCTAAATAGCTAGTCGCCTTAGAGCTAGACTCCTTTTATTTAGGCGCCTTATACTACCTTCCTAGGTAGCGCTAGTAGGTAGGAGAGATTTAGCTCTATCGACGACGTCGTTACCTCTAGGTTCGTAGCTAGTACCGCGTATAGGTACCCTCCTTCGCTAGCCTAATTATATAGATAAATAACTATATAAATAGATAATATTAAGAGACCTATCTAGCTAACTATAATAGTAGATTTAGTATATAATATAATCTACTATTACTCTTCTTCTAGCTATTCTTTATAGACCTTCTATTAACTATACTTACTAGATTTACTAATAGGTATACTACGTTTAAATAGGCTAATAATTAGAGAGTTATAATAGTCGCTAAGATAAAGATTTAGCTAGGATTAGTAATATATATATTAGGTATTAGATAGATAGATATTAATAAATATTAGTTTCGTAATAGTAAGTTTCCTTACTATCTAATATATATATATATCTTAGCTATAATCGCTTTAAGGCTATTAAACGATATCTCTATCTTTCTAAGCTAGTTACGAACCTTACGAAGTATCGTTTCTTTAAGAAGATAAAGCTAATAGTAAATAAATTAAAAAGAACGTTTAAACTAGACATTCGTTAAATATAAGCTATTAATTAAGTACTTAATTAGACATTATTCTATATAAATATTACTAGTACGCCTACCTAGACCTAGGATTTCGTACCTAATATTTATCTTAATTAATATCTTAATTAACCGCTTAATTAATATCTAATCTATACTATATCCTTTACTAAGTACCTCTATTATATTCTTTCTTATACTAATCTAGCTACGCCTTCCTTCCCTAAATATTTCCTTCTAGTATATAAAACTTAATAGTTATTTATAGTCCGTTCCTATCTATATACCGAAACTACTAGGCTACCTTATTACGATTAATTCCCTTTATATATTATATAAACGCTCTAATATTACTATTCTATAAGTCCTCTAGAGAATCGATATTTAAGAGTATACTCTTTACTAGTATACTAACTACTACTATAAGTACTAGAATATTCTTATACTAAAATAAGTCCCTATTAATATTACCTTACTTCTAACTAGATCTACTAATATTCTATATCGTAGTTTCGTATTCTTCTAATACTATTTCTATAAAATCCTTTAATCCCTAGAATCCTTCTATTATACTTATAATAGAGTATATTAGTTTTAGTAGAGAGCTTAGGATATAGGATATACTCGATCTTCTTACTATTACCTTCTCTATAGTATATCTTATTCTAGATACCTCTAGTACTCCTATCTCGCTTTCTAATATAACTATCGTATCCTTTATCTTAAATAAGACTACGCCTATCTAATTAATAGCGATATTACTAGTCCTAATCTAGCTACGAGTATTAGAAGACTAAATATCTAAGAGTATACTAGATATAGGTTTAGGGCTTTTACTTCCTTAAAAATATTCTCCTTATTAGCCTTATTAGTTATATTTAGAAACCGATCTCGTAGAATATTCCGATATCGATAATATTAAGATATTAATTAAGAGGCTATCTAAATTAATAACGAGTTAAAGAAGAAAGAGAGAGAGACTTTCTCTTATAGAAGAGACTATAGTCTACTTAGTAGATACCTTAGGTATTTAGTTACGTAACTTCGGATTACGTAATTTGAGGTTACGTAATCTCAAGTTACGTAATCTTAAATTTCATATATAAGTCGCTAAGATTATAATAGTACTTCTTCCTTTTATAGGTAACGTCTATAGTACTTTATTAACTTATTAAAGTATTATAATTATAGTAACTAATAGTAAAGCGCTTAGTTATATTAGTATCGTAGAGTTAGTAATATATAGTAGTTATAGTTTATATAGATATTAGGTATAATAGTCTTCTACTACTTCTAGTATATTAGTAACGTTCTTAGTAACTTTCTATATTAGTCTATTATATCTAATCTACTTTACCTTATACTAGATATCCTTACTCTTGCCTTTTATATCTAGTATTCTTTCTACTTCCTATTCTTTATCTCTATCGATAACTAGTAGCGATAGTAGCTTATACTATTAACTAGATATACCTATCTTTAGTACTAGGATTAGTAACGAGATATAAAAGATATTATATATATATTAAGTTAGGTAACTTTAATTAGTATATATATAGTAATATAATACCTAATAAATGGTAGCGAACAACTAGAGACGAAGGGAAATATAAAGGAGGTATATAATACGTAGTATATAGTACTCGATTAGAACTACTCGAATTGCTAAAGAAGAAAGGGAAGAGAGGTATCTAGAGAGAAGATATATGCCTATAGGCTAAGACGGGCCGCCCCGGCCCTTCTTAGCCTATTTCGACTCTAGATAGGCCGACTAGGCCCGTGAATAGGCCAGCTAGGCCGTAATCGTGACATTGCCCCCCCCCTCTATAGGCCTACGTCCCGGAGGCTAGAAATGGAAAACTTTACTTGCGGTCCATTGTTATATACAAAGTGAACCTTACTATTGTTCGAAAAGCTTACTTAGGTAGCGATAACGCTATCGCCGCACCGCCGCGGGGATTTAAGCTATCTAAGTCTATTTAAATTAGTCCCTTTTACAATACATACCCTCTAGGTATATCTTCTAATACTACCGCTCTACTACCCCCTATACCTAGCGCCGGAGGGAGCAAGCTATATTCGACCCTTCTTGAGGTAGTTCGGGCTAACTTAGTATAGTAGCCCCCTTCCTTCTAGTAGTAGCGCCCTTATTAGCTATCGCTAGTCGCCTTTGTATCGCCCTAAGTCCTTTTAGACCGTTTCGGCCCGATGGCTACCTATATAAAGTTCAATAGCAATCCATGCCTCAATTGTACTAATGTTATATAGGGCTATACCGGTAGAAGCCGTATTGGCCTTCTTAAGGCTATGTGCCCCTAAATTAACCCGTCTAACCGTAAGGAAGACCTTACTAACGAGACTAAGTACTTCGACTATCTAAAGTATACCTCCCGTAGCTCGGGCTACTTCTAAGTAAGTCGCTTCGGCTCGAGATAGCTCGAATAGGGCTAACTTGCGTCTAGATTCCCGTAGAGTATAAGCCTACTATTAAGGCGGCTAACTAGTTGCGCTAGGAGGCCCTAGACGCCCCGACTAACGAAAAGAAGGCCCGAGAGGCCTACTAAGCTTATGTATCGGTCTACGAGAAGGTTAAGAAGTGCGTATTAGCTCGTATAGGATCGAGTTACGCTAACTAGTGCCCCCTAGGAAGTATCTACGTTTCGAGGGCACTAGTAACCTCTATGCTTATATAGGCAAGGCCGAATTTAATATGTCTAGTCCGTTTCGACCCCCTTTGCCCTAGCTTGCCTTAGCTAACCTCTCTTAGGTCCTTAGAAGGACCGTAAT
>LFZO01000223.1:0-53920 GCA_001578225.1 Pseudocercospora musae | reverse complement strand
TAATATATACTAACTCTAGATAGCTATTAACCTACTAGCCGTCTATACTAAGCGTATTACTATTTAGTAGAAGGACATTATTATACTAAGTTTGCTTCTAAAGGGCTATAGTATCTTTATTAGAGATGTAGACGTTAGCGAGAATCTATACAAGAACCGTTATACGTAATAAAGGAACGGAAGGGTAGCTATTAGCGCTATGCTATAGAAAGAAATAACTACTCTATCCTTAAGGACTACGATACTAGTAGTATATATAGAAGAAATGACTAGTTTGTCCTTTAGGACTACGATAATAGTAGTATGCATAAATAACAATATGTTCTCTATCTCTATATTTCGCAATTTCCGCCTTTCTAATGTTTCTATTATTCGCTATGAACCTATTAAATTTTTAGGTTTGAACCTAGACAAACTTCCGGTTCCCTAAGATTAGACCCGGACAAATGGGTTAGGTTCGGTTTTAAACCCGAACCTAACCCGAACTAACCTACTAGGACGTCTAAATCTATAAAACCTAGTACCTATCTATACGTTAACCTTAGAAGTCCTCTAAGTTATCTCGGTAATATAACTCTAGGCTATCTTATCCTAGACTAAGGAGTAAGGATAGGTATAGCGTCTAACGTATATAAAACCGCGACGAATAGCTATTAAGACTAGTAGAAGCGTTTAGTACGGACATATAGTAAGATCGCTACTAAGAAATTAGTTTATATATAGCTAAGTTAAGAAGTACTTACTAAGGACCGTAATACGCTTATTAAACTAATCCGAATCTATTTAATCTATAATGCTTTAACTATAGATAGAGAGCTTATACCTACTATCTAAGTCTATCTTTATCTATTCTTATATCGCTCTTAAGTGTATTTAGTAATAGGTTTATTATCTATCTTAATAGACTATTGTCTTGTTATCTCTTATATATATAGATAGAGAGGAGGGGTCTATGTTTCCCTTTAGAGGATCCCTTCTATAATACTCTTATATACTCCTATAATATACCTAAGTACCTAGTTTTAGATCCTTTCTAGTAGTAGGGTAGTTCCCTTTCTATATCTAGGTAGTCCTTCTAGTATTATCTAGACTTTGGCCCTATATATTATTATAGGCCTTATAATAGCTATATACAAGTGCCTTACCTTCTAGAAGAATACTTCCTATATAGATTTATATAGTCTTTAGAGTAAATGTATCTAGGTCCTAGGATATACCTTTCTCTACTACTTTCTTAATATATAGGCTCTACTATAGCTTAGAATTAACCTAAACTCCTAGTAGTCTAAGGGATAGAGCTAGCCTATCCTTAAACCCTAGTATACTAAATATAGCCTATAGATTATACCTTGTTCTACTCCTAGTAAAGTAGATAAGCTAGTATTTCTATAGTATAAAGGTAGCCCTATGTTTAGCTACCTATTATACGTATTTATTATATACTACCTTAAGCTTTCTATAGTTCCCTTCTATACTTTTCCTATATATAAGAATATTAGAGTTATCTATAAAACCTATTACTATAGTTCCTTTTCCCTCTAGTTTAGGGAGGAGTATAGAGGCAAAGAATAGGAATAGGATTAGTAAGAGGATTAATCCTTATAGTATACTAGTTATCTAGGGTCTTGCCTAGTCTATATATTCTCTAAGTCTAATATATATAGTCCTATCCTAGAGGAAGGACTAGATATATTATATAATATATTATAGATATGCCTTTATCCTAATATTATATATTAGTCTTTAATATAATACATTGTTAAAAGCCCCTAATATATTAAGGTATAGTATAGATACTACTATTATTAGATCTATCCTCTAGATTGTCTAGACCTATTCTATAATTAGCTCTAGGGCTAAAATAGTAGATCTTCCTAGTCTTACTCCTATCTAGGATTAGGGAAGGAGGCCCCTTTCTTTAGCTTCTTTACTTATCCTCTTTACAATAATAGCCTCTAGGACTTTTACTAGGGTATTTAGTAGTATAATTAGCCTATAGGCCCCTAGCTTAGTATAGTCTAGCTTCTATAGTTTCTTTAGGATAACTATTATAGAGTACTTAAAGGATTTAGGATAGTATCCTTATTATAGGTATACTATAAAGAACTAACATAGTAGGGATCTAAGCTCCTATCTATATTCCTTAAGTAGTAGGTTAAGGATCTAGTTAGGTCCTAGGGCCTTACTATTTAGGAGCTTGCTAAGTATCTTCTAGAGTTCTCTAGATAGGACTTCTTCTTCTATTTAGAATAGCCTTAGGTAGGTTATATCTTGTATGTCTTTCAAGTTAGCTTTCCTTAGTTCTAGAAAGAAGTATTAAGCTAGTGCTTCTACTTTACCTTAGTTCTCTACTTATATTATACTATTCTTGTCCCTAATCTCTAGGAATTAGGATAGGAGATTCCTTTAACCTATCCTTTCCCTAGCCTATCTAGCTAGCTTCTATATCTTCTTTAGGTCCTTAGTAACTTCCTTAACTATTACTCTCTAGGCTAAGTTCCTATCCTTCCTAATCTATTTGCCCTTAGCCTATAAGGCTATTAGGTATATAGCTAAGCTCTCCTCTATTCTATCCTAGCTCTATTCCCTTTTTAGATATCTTATCTTTTTTACTACTCTACTATATTCTTTTAATAAGGTTATTTTAGTATAGTTAGAGGATTAAGCCTTTAGGATATCCTCTTAAACTACCTTAGCTAGTATCTCGATTCTCCTATATCCCTTAGGCTATCCTATCTAACTACTATAGTATATCTATTAGTTTAGTAATAATTGCTTTTACCTCCCTTTCTATCCTTATCCTAATCTTGTCCTACTCTACCTTCTTCTATTAGGGCCTCTATATCTAGGTTCTAGTACTAGCCTAAGCTTATAGAATTGTAGTTTAGATTAGTATATAGTCTAACCCTATTTCTAAGTCCTTTCTTGTCCTATATTCTTATATATTTTGTTAGATTCCTATAGTCCTAAATACTAAGTCTAGGATCTAGTAGCTCCTAGGAGTCTCCTATATAATAGTACCTAGCTCTAAGAGTAGGTTAAGGTAGGCCATTTCTATAATTATAATTAGGTAGTCTAATACCTAATATTAGTTTTAGGTATTATTCCCTCCCTATCTAGGATAGTATAGGTTAAAGTCCCTAAGTAGTAGGATTTCTTCTCCTTTCCTCCCCTAGGCTATCCCTTCTATTAGTAGGAGGATACCTAGAGTATAGTCTCTAGTAGGGCTAGATAGGTTGTAGTAGTTAAGGATATTAATCTACCTACCTCCTCTATAGAGTCTTACTATAATTAGGTCTCTAGAGTACTCCTTAATACTCTATACTTATATACTAATATCTTTAGATATATATATAGTAGTTCTTAGATAGTCTATACCTAAGAGTATAGTATAGTATCCTAGATATATTACTATGTTTTTGCTTAAGGGGCTAACCTATAGTTCTTAGATTATAACTATATAGTAGACCTTAGGATCTAACTACTAGAGGAATAGTATCTAAATTATATATATACTATAGTTAATATTATACTATAGAATAGTAAGGTTCCCTTAGACTTTACTTATTTTAGGTATATTAATATATCTATATATCCTCTATACCTTTATTGTTTAGGCTCTAGCTTAGTTACCCTTCCTATCCTTAGGATAGGAGGAATAGGGGAGAGATTTTATTGTTCTAGGATCTACCTACTAGGGTAGTAGAGTTTGTGCCTACTAGTCTCCCTAGTAGTCTTCTTAATCTATTATCTATCTCCTAGTCTAGGCTTATACTTAGTATTCTAATAGCTTTTCTCTTAGACCTAATAGTTGTCTATCCCTCTATATCCTTTAGATAGGTTAGGTAGCTCTAGCTTTTAGTTACTTAGATCCTAAATGCCCTTACTTTAGTAATAGCTACTTGTTTTACTTTATATAATAGTAACTATACTATATAGGTACCTTAGTAGTTACTATATTTCTTTAATATCCCTTACTACTTATTAGTTCTATATAGTCCTACGTATTTTCTATATACCTATTTAGCTCTATAGTACTTTATAATATAACTAAATTATCTATACTTAAGGTACTATATAGCCTATAGGTCTCTATTTAGGATTAAACTCCTCTATAGTAAGGAAGGTACCTTAAGATACTAGGCATTTCTATATAATATCTCCTACTTAGGTAGGGCTCGATATACTTAGAATAATAGAAGAGTATATCTTACCTTCCCTAGCCTTTAGGCTTTTTAGCTAGGCTACCTAGGATACCTTAAGGTTTAGGTAGAGTCTTCTATTCTCCTCCTAGATCTTATAGATATAGCTTAGGTCCTTAGGATTAAATCCTATAGTCCTAAAACTATAAACTAGTACTTAGTATATTAGAGCCTCTACTATAGTACTAGGGAGTATCTTTTAGATCTACCTTAGTTTACTTACTAGCTTCTCCTTTATAGGCTTAGATACTATAAAGACCCTTAGGTTACTACTCTTAAGTTTCTTAATAGTAATTACCTTTAGGTCTTTAAGTCCCTATAGTATCTCTTAGTTAGTAAGGCCTTTTATTTTATCTTACTCTTCCTTCTAACCTACTCTAATAGTAATTATATAACTTTCTAGAGGAATTCTCTATAGGCTTAGTATAGCTAGCTAGCCTTAGGAGGTAGCCTATGTCTATGTTCTTAGATTAAGGATCTTTAGAGAGATCTTAAAGGTCTATATATAGGTTTAGAGGATACTAATAGTATTAGTATCTTTAAGTTAGTAAAGAAGTTAGATCTAGGCCCTCTAGAGGAGAGAGAGGAGGAATAGGAAATCTAGGGCCTAGGGAGCGTCTAGTGCCTTTTAAATATTATCTATAAGGGTTTAGAGGTTCTTCTAGATATTTCAATTCGCTTTTAGCTAATTAGGCTAGTCTTTTAGGCCCTTAAGGCCTAGTATAGATACTAGTTATCCTTTAGCCTAGCTTAGGGATAGAGGCTAGATCCCTCCCTTCCTATACCTTTCCTTAGGACTACTATTGTTCTACTATCTCTAGGGGAAGACAATTGTATCTCCTATAATTATAGGTACTTACGCCTTATTCTAGGAATTAGATATTACTAGTAAGTATTAAGTTACTATATTACCTATAGCGTATTATATAGTTCCTAACGAGTAGAAGCCACGTTACGCTAATCTTAATTAGTAACTTTAAAAGAATAAGTATTATTAATAAAGATAAGATAATATAAGCTTATTAAAAAGAGAGAAAGAGAAAAGTAAGATTATAATATCTAAGAAACGATTAGAGGAATTTGGTTAGTATAATGTCTCTAGGAATCGATTAAATGTTCTATCTAAAAGCTAAGCTAAGACTTCTACTACTAAAATTAATTATAAAAAGATATAGCTAAAGATAGATATAGTAAAGAGAGTAGAAGGATATATAAAAATAAAGTTACTAAAAGAGACGTTTAATTACTATATAAGAGTCTACTACTCAAGCTCGCTCGTACAACCTTAATAACTACCGTTAATCATTTACTAAGGCTAGCCGCTATACCATAGCCACCCAACACTTTCCATCCTAGATATCTACTTCAAAGAAGGACACCACCTTCTTCGAAACATGGGCTCTAACATGCCTTCCACAACATAGCCACGACGCCCGAAAACCGTAACGCAACCCACCTGTCCTTCGAATTCCAAGGCGGTTTCATCGCTCTCCAACACCTCCAATCCTTCGGTGCGCCTCTGCCTCAAGCACAAAGCGTTTGTGAAGCCATCATCCGCCATCAAGATCCTGGCGAAACTGGCAAGATTTCTAGAATGGGACAGCTTGTACAGATCGCTACGGAATTTGATAACATGGGATGGCAAGCTTGGCTGGTTGATCAAAGTGTTATTGAGCAGGTTGTCACGCAGCATCCGAGATTGAAGTGGTCGGGTTGCTTTTCGCAAGCCATTCAGGCCGAGATTGATGCGAAGCCTTGGTGTCATACTACGGTGATTCCAGGTTTAAGGAGGCAGTTGCTGGAAATAAATCGATGGAGCCGCATGATTAGATAATCAGAAATACAATGGTTAGAAACGGCTCTTACGCATGATCAACAAGTTGAACTTCTTTCACATCCCCTTCCCACTCTCCACCTCCAAGTTTCTGAATAGGAGCAACAACACTCAGCGGTGCCCAAGCGAACCTCTCTCCATTCACCCCAACAATAGCTAGAAACTCATGCTCGTTCGTCCCGTCGACTCGGAAGAACGTCTGGTTGCCTCTCGCGATCAAAGCCGCATCTACCCAGTCTCCCACTGGCAAGCTGTAATTCAAAGCAAAAGCATTGCCAGCACTGACAATCATGACCTTATCAGAAGTGCCGTTCCCAGATCTCAACTCCGAATCCGGGCCCGTAAAGATGGGACCAGGCTCTTTTGACGTCTGCTTGACTTTGAATGAAAGCGTGTACTCCCCTCCCTTGGACGTCAAAGGTGTCATCAACTTACAGCCATCGGTGACATGTAATGCCCCATCGGACGACTTGCAATCTGTCTGTGCATCATAGCCATTCTCAGAAAGATCTCCGACAAGACTTCCTTCGTGAGCGAAATCGTAGGAGAAAATTGTGCTGGTCTTGGACGGGACTCTGCGGTCGAGATTTTGAGCCGGTGCAGCGCATTGCAGAGTTGCGTAGATCCGATCGTATTGGTCTTCGGTGATTTCTCCGCCCCATTGTTTGTCTGCGAGGGCGGGGAGATGTGCGCGCCAAGGATGGTAGGCTTCGAGATAAGTGGAGGTGTTGGCGCCGTAGTCGTTCCATTGAGCTGCGAGGTGACCGAGGACGAATGGGTTGTCTTTGGAAGGATTGTTGGTTGCATTGTTCGGATCGAAGATGTGGGGTGCGAATGCTCCGCCGTTGGGGTTGCCGTGGAAGATCAAGGTGTGATTGAGCTGTTGCGGATAACTTGTGCTGTACTTCTGGACGATGTAGTTGTGATCATCGGAGTTGACGACCTTGTAGCCGTTTTTGATGTAGTCGTAGTACGGGTTGTCTTCGAAGAATTCCCAGTGCTGGACTGATACATCTGTGTCGATGTTGTTGGTGTAATTACTTTGCGGAGGGAAAGTTCCCCAGATGCGCACTTCTTTGCCAGAGATTTTGCGGATGTACTTGTTCATCTCATTGACAAAGTCGTTGTACACTTCCGCAAGAGCACTGGTCACCGATCAGTCTTGGTCATTTAAATTTCCCGAGAGTGAATCGTCTTGACTCACGTCTTTCCTAAGCTGTTGTCCACATACTCATCAGCCCCGATGTGAACGACCTTGCTCTGGAACCAGGGTAGAAACGTCTCCCATATCGTCTTCATGAATTCCGTACTGTATGGGTTGGTGAGATTCAGCAAGGAGAGGTCATCGGTGAGCCCAAGTGATTCGTTCAACTGGCTGAAAACGAGAGCATGCCCTGGTGCTTCGATCTCTGGGATAATCGTGACGCCTCTTGCTGCACAGCTGGACTGCATGTGATCAAAGTCACTGCGGGTGTAAGATTCGTTCTTGTGCTTGTTCAGTCCCTTGACCGCCTCGTCCTCCGACCATAGGCGAAATCGAGCGTACAGATCGAGCTGCCTCTCACGCGAGTAGATCTTGACATTGTTATAGAGATTATCGCTCAAATGCAAGTGAAAGATATTCTGCTTGTAGAATGACATCCAGTTGCACATCTCGATGATGAAGTCTGGAGGATAATAATGTCGTCCGCCGTCAAACTAGGCCGTAGCAATCAGCACTGTTGAAGATTCGAGACAATATATCGGCAAGTGTTTGAGCATACCATGACTCCTCGTGTGCCCCATCCCGGGCTGTCTATTCCAGAGCCAATCTCGATTACTCCATCGTGCAAGGCAGCTTGCTGCAAAACCGATCGCGTTCCCCACCACACTCCAAGCGGACTTGCTCCCACGATCTTGATGCCATCACTGCTGACATCGAGTGAGTATGCTTCCGAAGTCCACCTTCCTGCCGCGTCCTTGAAATCCGTATGGTTTCCAAGAGTAAGGAAGACTGTATCATGACTTCCAATAGTGTCATGCTTCAGAGACACTTTGTTGCCAACAACACTCGACCAATCGTCTGCAAACGTCTTCGCGAATTCGTCGAGCGTTGGAGGAATAAGTGTCTGCCCATTCTTGTCCTTGGCTGATCCATGTGCCGTATCGACTACGATTGTCTTTACGTCTTTCAGGTCGAGATGGGAACCTTCGCCTGTAAATGGCACCGTCGGCACTCCCAATAGTGTTGCCGACACTGAGCTTGCAAGCAGCGAAAAAGAGGCCACCACTCTAAACATCGCCATGTTGTGGACAGTCAAGCAAAGAGGAACGGCACGGAAGCCACACCTTAAGCAGCAGCGTCATTGTCAACTTATTTATCCAACATAATTTCCAGGCTGTTGACGTCGTATGCAACGGTTGCTACGTGCAAGAGGGGCCCTCGCTCCTTGAAGAATGTTGCACCAATGCCAGTGCCTGCGGGCGGGTACCTGAGATAGTGCTGTAAGGTGGTGATAGTGCCGTGACATTGGAGCGGGGCATCCTGGGAGATTGCTAGGTGCGATTTTGAAGGTTGGCGCGAGCCAGGTTGATAGGCTGAATTGACTTCGTCTCGGCCAAGCGTAGGGCCGTAGCCCGCGTACGAACGGTGAACAACAACAATACCTGTTATTACACTCGCGGAATGGTTGCAGTGCGGATCGATGAACGCATATCAATGCAACGTCCATCGATGAAGAACACTTCAGTCCGGCTTGTTTCTCTTGACTGCCATCTGAGCAGTGTGACATCGTGGCACATTGGACATTTTCCATCGAACCATGCTGCTGCCCATTGCTTCCTTGGACGTCCAGAGGTAGAGGAGCCGCACTTGCGAAAAAGCAGTTGAAGAAGGGATGCTCTCGGCTGATCTGCAAATCTATCCTGTGTTGCGAACATCAGCAGATTGAATAACTCTTGGCCAAGACTTGTTGCACAACAAGTGCCTGGCTAACTAGAGCCTAGATCTGCGCAACATTATGTCTCGTGGCGGACAGGGATCAGAGAACACCCTCACACAAAAGACAGAAGATTAAAATTCATTCATATTCTGTAGTTCTCAGACACTTGCGTATGAGACATCAGAAATAGCTCTGAGCGATGTCTTCGACCAAGCCCGGCTGAGTTGGCTGCCATCCGAGCGCTTTCCTGCTCTTTTCGCTTGATGTGAGATTGTCCGCGCCAATGATATGTCCGAAGAAACCGAGAAGAGCCTGAGCTTCCTCCGGAGTCTTGCTTTGCACTGGCAGCTGCAACTTGGAGCCGACCGCAGTCATGATGTCCTTCATAGCAACGCCTACGAATAAGCCAGAAAGTCAGCAATTGTCCAATTTGGCGTAGAAATAAGTACGACCAAAAGGCGACTGCATCGGGAGCAGCAATCCTATGGTCATTACAATACCGGCCAGTATTTGTCGCTTACCTTCTTCTGCGACTGCGTGGTAGCTCGCACCCGCCGTACCCTTCTCAACTGCTAGACGAAGCATAGATGCAACATCATGCCGGTGCGTAGCTGGCCATCGAGTGGCACCATCATTGATGTAAGTCGCGAAGCCATTTTGTTTCGCAATGTTGCCCAGCATTGTGATAAAACCTTGATCACCCTAGACATCTGTTAGCTGCAATCGCCTGTAGTCATTTGACTTTCAATACCTTGCCATGGACCGTAGGTGGAAATCTGACAAGTATTCCCTTGAAGTTGTTGTCCTTCGACAACGACAACAGCAGATCGGCAGCTTGTTGTCGCTCGGCCATTGGTCCTTCCCGAATTGGCTCGGAGTCCTCAGTGGCCAACTGGCCCCAAGGAAGACCTAGTGTGCCTGAGGCGATCACGAAAGGCTTGTTGCTGCCAGTGAGAGCTTCGCCGACTGCCGCAATGACTTCTCGATCTGCTGCATTCGATTTGGCGATGGCTTCTGGCGAAGAGAAGTCGTGAATGAAGGCCAGGTGCAATACAGCGTCGCTATCCTGAGCAGCCTTTTTGATAATCTCGACGTCTCCCAAGCCGCCTCGAACGACCTCAGCTCCTTGCTGGGCGACTTTGTCTGCTGAAGCATCATTTCGAGCCAGTGCCGAGACTTCGTGGCCGTGTGAGGTCAACTCCGCAAGGGCGGCTTGCCCGACAAAGCCTGACGCGCCCGTGACAAAAACATGCATCTTGATGGATTGGATGAAGTGCTTGGAGTGCTTGTTGAAGAAATGGTGTTGTTCAAAATTCCTGAGCTTGATACTCCACCCTCCCTGGGATTGCAGACGAAGTACTTATAGGAAGTGATACCTGTGGCCTTTCAGCTGACACAGCACCTGCAGCCACCATACCGCACTGATACGCCATTGCCAGGAGAGAACGAAAGCAAGTTAACTGTGCCTCTACGCTAGCCCTCATTCGTATCTGTATGCAATCCTTTGATGATGAGTAAGGGCAGCTGCGGCGTTAGGGCTGGACGGTCAAGAAGTTAGAACGTCCAACGGACGAGTCGACGACCTTCTTCGACGGGGCAGCATCGCGAGCGGACCAATTCGCGGGCATAACGGGACATCTCCGTTCGTTTCCTCCTCATACCCGTGATTGAATCTTTGTGCTTCCAACACCGCTTGGCGGCTACAATGACGATACAGCCTTCGTAATGGGATGGAAAGGTGACGAAGACGGAGAAGAAAGGAGCGAGGCGAGGGAATGGAGATGTCAACCTCGGCCTGTCGTCGGCTTGGCAAAACATTGGACATTTACATTCACATAATGTAGACTTGGATCTATCATTTGGCAAGGCCACTGAGCCAAAAAAGAAATTCGCCATGTCACATCTACCCGGAATCGGCGACAAAAGGATCCCCAATAATGTACAAGAGGCCACAGTCGAGCACTTCTCGGCCATGCCATGCGCGCAAAAGCAACTCCAAGATCCCCGATTCCGAATCCTTTCGCAGTCTCGCACTGTAACAGACGGAGGCAAAGGTCACACTCTAATGGGAAAGACTCGGAACACAGCAGAAACGATTGAGCATTTGCTCATCCTCCATCGTGACAGCACTTCTGATGGACCTCTGCCGCACACCGAAGACGAGCGGGCTGAAAGTAGAAGATTTTACACGTTTGGCGGAGACCTTAATGCGCATCCCGGTCTTCTTCACGGTGGTGTTGTCAGTTGTGTTCTAGACAGTACAATGGGGGGTGCTGTTGGAGTGACACTGGCCAAGCAGAAAGGAGGACCTCCTACGTTTACCGTGCAGCTGAATGTTACCTTCAAGAGACCCATTCGCACTCCCGGCACGGTGGTGATTCGAGCTTGGGTGACCAAAGTGGAGGCTGGAGGTCGCAAAGCCTGGTGTCGTGGCATCATAGAGAGCGATGATGGGACCGTCCACGCACTCGCTGAAGGTATGTGGCTGAGGGCCAAGTCAAAGATCTGAATGGGCACACTGTCCATCTTGATGCTTTTGACAAGTACAAGTGTCTCAAGGTCTTTTCATGGCTGGACTCAGCTCCGGAATGAGCAGCTTTAGTAGCCTTTGGGACAAGGACATGGTCTGCTGGAACGTGGAAGAATGGCCGACCTTTGAACCTAGTCGCATGTCAGCCGTGATTTGCCGACGGGCACTACTGTCGGAACAGCACGTCTGTCATGCCCTATCGCCCATTAAAAGTGTTACGACACATCGCGGGTGCTTCGCTGTCCATATCGACTTCACCCAGCTACAGCTTGAGGCACGAGTTTGTAGCCACTGCGCACCATGATCACACTTAGAAGGTCCTGGAGCCGAAAGCATGTCGCGAATAGCGAGTCCGCTGATGACTGGGATGAATCTCACGTCGGCAGAGAGGGACCGACTCGTTCACGAATCGAGAGGGCCAATGGCTCTCGCAATCCTGTTCACCTTCTGGGGCTTGTCCGTAACATTGGTCATCACCAGGATGTTCGTTCGGTGGAGAGTATCAAAACAAGTCAATCTGGACGATTGGGTGATAGGTGCTAGCGAAGTTGTGGGAACAGTCATGATGGTCTTCAGTGAGTATCATGCGCCTGATGAGAGCACTTGCTTATCGCTGTGCGCAGTTTACTTTCAAGTACATTATGGTGACGGTCGACATCTACTGGCATTGACGATGCAGGAAGCCGACAACATTGCAAAGATGAACTTTCCAGCTGTAACTCTTTGGACCTTTGCGATCATAGGGACCAAGATATCTATCCTTTTGCAATACCTACGCTTATTCCAGCTTCGAAAGACAACGCGGCTCATCTGGGCGTTGATGGTCATTGTCATGCTTGGAGGACTCAGCACTTTTGAAGTCATTATGACCGCGTGCATTCCCATTGCTGCGGTGTGGAATACGGACCTGCGCTCACGAGCCAAATGCCTGAATCAGCGCCTTTTTGGCAAATACAATCAGCCTTTGAAGCGGCAACGTGCTGGGCAATATTGGGAGTATTGATTTCGACCATGTGGAAACTCCAACTCTCGAAAGTCAAGCGCATCGGAATTATAGCATTGCTTGGGCTAAGCTCCTCGTCTTGCATTTCAAGTGTTCTACGAATGAAGTCCGCTTTTGATGCAATCCCAGAATCTGCCAATGAAGTGCACGACTTCACGTGGACGGGAATCATGGCCACCATTTATGCCGTCAGCGAATTGCATACTGCAGTCATCTGTTGCTCGTTGCCTGCGATGATGCCACTTCGCTTTATCATTTGCCCGTGCTGGTTTCCCTCTAGAAGGACTTCGGAGCCAATGCCAAACCGTGCACCGCTGCCCTTAGTCGTACAAGACCACAAGCTTGTGGTTGCGCGTCCAATCCTACCTGAGCCTTCGAGGACAGAAGCAACAGCTCATCGTGACAGGACACCTCGGCCCCATTGACGCAGCGAGCAAGTGACAGCTCCGGATCTCAGCGCGGGAGCAGCACAAGAACTTCATCAACACCATCATCAGCCTCACTCACTCAAGGCTCCTGCCGCAGTAGTGCGTACTGAACACGAATCGATGGAGGAAGAGCCATGAAAGTCTTTGTTCAGGAGCATTCTCTCAGCAATCAATCAATTGTCTTCTCGACACCCGAAGGCAATGGGCAAGTGAGAGATGAAATGAAAGCTTGTTGCTGAACATGTGAAGATCGAAGGCACCTTCGGAGGCAACCGCCATGTCAGCTCTGTGTCATACTTGCTTCGCACTCCGACTCATAGTCGTGTTTCGAAAAGTGGCGATTCAAGCCAGCACAACTCGCGATAGCAGATGGCGAATGATAGTCCAACAGTCAGTGTCAAGCACACGAGCATTCATCAAAAGTACCCAATCCAGCGCGTTTATGCAGCCACGCTCTACCACCACTGATGCAATGGAGTCAAGCGACTCTGGGGCTTAGGACAAGTTGCTGTGCACCTTCAGTATCAGTCGTCATCCTTGCTCGCTTGCTGGTCAAGCATGGCAGGGTCATGATCCAAAAAAGATAACGTTGAGATGCAATCATTCGACGAGAGCTCCACAAGGTCGAAAATGACTCAGATGAGAGATATCGCTTGTCAGGCTCGAGCTACCTATCACCTGCAGTATTGAGCGAGTCGCTACAGCATGTACCTGAGCTGTGAGTGGAGAGGTCAGAAGTCAGGACAAAGGCTTCTCAGCGAACAACCCATAGCCTTCCCATATCACTCAGCGATCTGACCTCAGCAGTGACCAACAATCATGCTTTCAAGCTCAATCATCTCCACGACAGCAAAGTAGACTCCAAAGTCTGCAAGCATCACGCACCATGCAGTACCGCAACGACTCTTTGTAGCTATTATGGAACCACAAGGAATCACCTCACGTTCAAAAATGCCAAGCCATCAACACAAAGAACACTGCAACACGTCCCAAAATGGCACGCCAAGAAAGACCTCGAGAACAATATCAAGCACTGTCTGGCCCTGCCATATCTATTCCACGTGGCAGATTCGAGGCCGTTTGCAAATCTTAAACTTTACCACTCCTTTATACCCAATCGCTTACGGTCACAGTATATTATCCAGCAAACATACCCGCAATCGACACATTCCTCACCACCAACATCCACAAGCAAAACAACCACAGCTTCCTCAAGCACCAACTAAAATCAACCATCAAAATGCAGTTCGTCGCCGCTCAAGAACAAGTCCTCGGACTCAAGTACAATGCCTGGAAACCACTTGCTGCTGGCTGCGTCCTTCAATTGAAGTACAATGCATGGAAGCCTCTTGCCGCTGGATGCGTTCTTCAACTCAAGTACAATGCGTGGAAGCCTCTTGCTGCTGGCTGCACTCTGCAGCAGCAATAGATATTCTTCTTCGCAGGTCTACTCGGATAAAGTCCTCTATCAGCGTGAGGGGAAAAGGCACATTGGAGAGAAGAAGACGGGATGTCGATATGGGGAATTCAGTGCTTTAGTTTCTTTACAGACGGTTCAATGCTCGAGGCGATCTCATAGGATAGAATGTGAGGTACTTAAATTTTTTTGTATTTTCCCGCGAGGGGGGATTTGGGAACACTTTCTATTGTGAAAGCGAACGATTCTCACAAATTATTTTTTTCCTTTTCGTTTATCCTGTCTCTGCCGTGTTATGGTGTGTTTCCGAGAATCAGCATTGCATCCCAATCGTGAAGGCAGTCGTTCAGCGCTCAACCTTTGACGCTGATTATGGAAACAGTCGAGCAGATGAAGTGTAGTGATGGATGCATGATATGACCTCGCCGAGTGACAGTAGCTCAGAAGACTGATCAAGCGTAAAGTCCTTCCGTGAAGAAGATTTGCGCTTCAAGGAGAGTAGTTCTTCTCATCGCCGGCCTCGGGTTCAGCATTGTCTGCCTTGACATAGATGCTGATCGGTCGGGCCTAAGGCGATGACGGACAGCAGATGGTAGCGCTGAAGGCATGCTCAAAAATTTGAGCAACATCAATCGAGATCCATGCACGCCGGAAAGCGGCTGACATGGCTCGTCGTCCATGCATTCCATACATAGCCCTATAGCGCTCGTCCCGCAAGAGCCTGGACTGATCATATGAGTTCTCTCTCCATTCTCGCAAGTTCCTTATGATTACCAGCAACAGTCCTCTCATCATCAAGGCCACTCCTCAAACTCTCCACCTGTTGAACCTCAGTCTGCACCACAATCTTCTCCCTGTCTCTATCCCTCATCTCGATCTCTTCGGCACTAAAATCAAGCAGTGTGTCCGTCCTCCCACCCTCCACCTCTCTCGTTTTAACAACCGGAGGTTTGTTCGAAAACTTGCCCCCAAAACTCCCCTGCCCATGCTCAGACAACCCAGCATAACCCGCACATTTCCTATTCGCCTTACTCCCATATCCATATTCAGACCTTCCACTGTCATTTCCACTGCCTTGCGCATAACTACTCATACTCTTGAAAATCCTCGGGAATAAACATCTCAAAGTCGGTAAACAAGAGCAAATGATCCCAACATTGATCTCGATGTCGCTCCAGATCATAACCATGGGATTAACGAAAGAGACATCGTTGGACTTCCATAATGTCATGAGGGAAGGTAGGCGTAAGATTGAGATGATGACGACGAGGCCGCCGAGAGCGAAGACAGCCATTAATGCGTATTTTTGGCGACGCGGAAGTTGGAGTTGGTTGAGGACTGGCATGGGAAGGAAAGCGATTGTGAGGTCTGTGGCCATGTTTAGGGCTGTTGAGGCCATGCTGTGAGGGAGGGGTTAGGGATGTGGATTCTCTGACTGATACGAAAATGTATGTGGGACTGCTTACGCTACGTTGAATTTGTTTTGGCAGTGCTTGTTGACGATGCGTTTGTCCCAGACTGTTGAGACATTAGTGTTAGTAGATGACCGGTGACATTGATAGGGATGAACCGACTTACAAGCTGCTACGGGTAGACATGTGAAGATGGCGGCGAGGACTCGCCAAGTGGCGTAAATGACGACTGCACCCATGACTATCCAGGTCGCGAGTCTGAATCCTTTTTGTGGAAATATTCTTGTGTACTGGAGCAAGATGGAGAGTTTGGTGAAGCAGAGGCAGATGTTGTAAACGACGATCATGACGAGGAACTAGAATGTGGTCAGCATCTAGAGTCTAGAGAGATTCGCGAAGGCACTTCTAGGGGCTGGTCGCTTACATCCTGTTGCTGTCTCATAGCTTCCTGCTTCTCCAATTGCTTGACGTGCTTTCCTAGCCCATTCTCGACTTGTGCGATGATCATGACCGATGTCGCTATGCAGAAGAGCTGCGCAAGTGTCAGCAGGCTTGCAGTCCCGCTCCCATCTTCATTCTCCAGTTGCTCAATCCAAATCCTTCTTCCAAGTCTTTTCGGCCCCATGCCTTCTTTCTTCCTCCCTCCGTCGCTAAGATCGAATGGTGCGCAAACATACCACAGATACCAGGATGAAGGCATCATCGACGCCCGCGTTCTTCTGGACCATGAACCGAGCGTATATGCGCATCCCAACCAACGATACAGCGATGATGGGAAGGGATATCACCGTTGATGTCACGGCCGCCGGTGAGGCATAGCCGTACAAAACCATTGTCGCATACAGTCAGCGCCCGGGCGCCCTCGAGTTTGCTCCAGGTTCTTTTCAACTGCGATAGAGGTCAATCCTGTAGGCCTTTGCGTTTCACGATTTGTCATTGCTCTGTTTAGAAGAGAGAAGATGTATTCGAATTTCTCGGAGAATTGAGCAACGGCCTCAATGCGCCCCTCAACTTTGCTTGGGTAGGTCCGACATATTGGTTCGATCTTGTTGGCCTCGACCCAGGTAGGGGGAATGCAGTGGTATGATCGGAGTGAATCCTTGAGGGTATAGAACTTAGGCTCGTGCCGACTTCGATGGTATGGTGGTTCGGACCTCGGAGAAGCCCTGCAGTCTTCTGTCAAATGCGTTCGCAGGTTCTGTTGGCAAAGAATTCCAGAAATCTTGAACGTCGTCCTTAATCACTTGAGCGTGTGGGCATGACACTCGTGCTTTCACATTCTCAAAGATCATGTTAAGCTTTCGTGGAATCCGCAAATGTTCGTGGTCGCGAGGCGAAGGTTCGAGGGCCGACGCGATGATACATCTCTAGGTTGTTGCTTCGCATGGCTTACCACAAGGCTTGTCGGCGTCGGAGATCCTTGCGAATGCATGCTGTTTCCAAATTTGGAGCACAGATGCACAAGCATAGCATATTTGTGGCCGGCGGCCGCAGTGGTGGAAAGCAGGAGCGCAAGACTGGGGAGCAATCAGCAGTAAAGAATCGCATACGTATCATATGGGTATATCCAGCGATTAAGCATAGTCAAAACATTAACGGTAATGAGAAGTTGACTTTTTCTCGTTGCCGGCCGTCATAGCTGCCCAATGCAAGCGGCAGCCATGATTCCTGTCGGCCATGCCTGCCTCTCAACTCCACAACACCTGGCCGTTACTAGCGATCACAGACGCTTTCCGGGTACAAGAATGAATAAACAAAGTAAAGCTGCGTCAATGATGAATATCCACATAAGACACATCAATGCACGTTGGTTGAGGAGCTTTCTGGAAGGCGGTCAGTACACATCAGGCAGTGTAGAATGTTGGGCGAAGAACTCACTTGACGAATGGCTCCTTTATTCGCGCGAAACTCATGAATGTGTACTCGCTATATCCAATGAGGGCCAGTAGAGGGTCCAGCATATACTGGTGTGTCGTAATGAGGTATACGCCGACGGTGAAGGGCAGTATGAGCCAACATCGCGTGGCCCGGTTCTTATTCAAGAATATAAGGACAAAGGCTGTCCAAAATGCAGCGAACAGTGCGACCAGTCCGACAATCAGCCGCAGCATCAGCGATGGTTGCACAAGATTGCCAAGCGCTTTGGCTCGGAGGAATCCTGGGAAAGCATCACGTTCCATAGCTTGAAAGACGTAGTCCTTGGCCGCGTCGAACACCTCTGGGTCGTCTCTGCCTTCTCTCTCGATAGCGTGCGTTATCTCGTTAAGGATTCCTTGAGGCAGGATGATCTCGCGCTCCGCACCCGGAAGGAGGAAGGTGTATAGAATCTTCTCGGCCGACTGCCTGATGTCAGTGCGTGCGACGGTATGGTCTGGGCTGTTATTGCTGTTGAAAGCGCCTGATGATGGAGACGCATCTGCACCAGTCATGAAGCTCGGTCGCGGTAGCTCGTTGCCTGGTGTACGCGCCTCCGACCGGTTGCTACCCGAGCTGTTCTGCGGACTGTGGTTGCTGCCGTTCTCTCTAAGAAATGCTGATAGTCGCTGGTCTGGCGTCTGTCGCTCTTTCGATTTCTCGCGATATGTGCCGCTTGGCCCCTGCTCTGACGACGTGCGTTCCAGGTTGTCTAAGATTTGTGAGGACCGTTTCGAGCCGGATTTGTCGAGTTCTGGGGTCGATACGAGCACCGATCTACGAAGTTCGCGGACGTAGTGTCGGCACAGCGACATGTGCTGGGAGACATCGAGCCTGGGAGGAAGTTGTAAGTATATGTCGCGGCTTCAATCCTCCACATGGTTCAATCGTCATTTCAATGCTGGTGCTGCCAACGCTGCTCCGCTGCCACTCACCAGAAGTCCAAGTAGTCCACACTGCGCTGCACATCGCGCATATAAATGTAGAAGGAGAACAGGTCGACCTGCAGTCGTCAATTGCCGTTCAATGTCCGGTGTCCGCCGCGCGTAAACATACCGGCGCCAGGGTTCTCCGCGACAAGACTTCGAAGAGGTTTGGCAGACGCTCTCGCGCACCAACGTCGGGCGTTGGGCTCCGCGCCGCCTCCATAGCGATGATGGCGAAAGATAATGCTGTCGTTGCCTGACGATGTGGTATTGGCTGTGTGAAAGTGTTGGCTTCTGCCAGGAGTTGTGTAAAGTCGCGACAACTACGACCAGGATTCCCGCGGCACGCTCCTGTGATTGGTGCTTGCTTATAAGTTTCATTACGGCTCCTCCCGCCGAGCCGCAGCGGCAGATGCGTTCATATGCCAAACTTTAATCTGCATCACTGTCAAACGTCACAGCTTGACCTCACCCAGAAGCTGCCGCTGCCATACCGTACTAGATCTGATATGAGTGTAGCAATGGAGACATTCTGTAAGTAGCACCACAGTGAAATGGCGGAACGGGAACGAGTTCGCGCTGAAAAAACCTCGCAAGCCACGCATACCGCTCCTGTACTGTACGCACCCTCAGGCTGCCTTGTACACGCCGAGATAAAGGGATGCTCGCTGTCACTGCATTCACTGTGGCTGCATGAGGCGGTAGGGACCTTGCTAACAGCTTTGTTCGCCTTTCTTGATGGCCAAAGTGGCCGTGCTCCGGTGCAGATAATACTGGGTGGTGAACAATAACATTGTTGATAATCGTGCATGGAGCAGTGCTTATGATAGATGAGGCAGCATGAGCCTACGGCGGTGCTTATGATAGATGAGGCAGCATGAGTCTACGGCAGTGCTTATGATAGATGAGGCAGCATGAGCCTACGGCAGTGCTTATGATAGATCAGGCAGCATGAGCCTACGGCAGTGCTTATGATAGATCAGGCAGCATGAGCCTACGACACCGCCTCACCCTCTTTGACTAAGGACTCCGATAGTGTACTGCATCTCCCGCTTCCACCTGCAGCAGCGCCGTTCAATACATGCAGCTTTGAACCTTGCCCATACATTCAGTAGCTGGAGCAAACATCACTTGCTCATTCCATCAATAATTCTGCAAAGTCGTTGCACCAAATCTGCCCAGTAGCCTGACATGGCGACGAAAAGCACCACGATCACCGACACGAGTCTCACGTTTGAAGACGATGCTCAGCCGACGAACGACCCAGCGCATCCTGCGAAGCCTTTCCTGTCTCGCTCTCAATACTCCGGAGCTTTGCTCTTCAACATTGCCGCCTTCATCCTACCAGCTCTCTACGCCACTCTAAGCAAGCTGTGGGTTGCCAGTATCGATTCCAGCATGGTCGTAACCACCGACGCATACACCTACATTGGCATTGTCGCAGAAGTTCTCAACGAGGGACTGCCGAGAGCAGCATGGCTTATCATCGGCGACAAGACGAATCGCTCTCTGGCCAGCAGACACAGCTTGTCGTACACCTTGATCCTCTTCCAGACAATACTCGGCCTCATCATGTCTATCGCTATAGCCGCGGCGGCAGAGAAGTTCGCTAACACTTTCGTACCCTCCGAAGTTCGAGGGGCATCGCTCACATATGTCAGAATCGCAGCATTCTCGGCATTGGCTTCTGCTATCGAGACTGCAGTTGCCGCAGCGACCAGAGCGCTCGACAAGCCGGATGTGCCACTTCTGATCAGCTCGATCAAATTTGCTGTCAACATCATGCTAGACATGATATTCATCTCCAAGTACCACGTGCGAAGTGTCGCGCCTCATGTCAACACTCAAGCTGCGATTCAGCTGGCATGTGGGTTGACGGCCTCGTTTGCTGGTCTGCTATACTTTGTCTGGACTACCAGTCGAAAGCACAGCAAAGCTCACTCTGAAGAGAGTGTTCAACCTTCACTTCACGCACTAGTCATCCTAGGAAGGCCAGGCTTTATAACTTTCGTTGAGTCAGCTGTTCGAAACGCGCTATACCTTTGGCTGGTCAGTAATATTGTCTCAATGGGTCACGTTTATGCCACAGCCTGGGGAGTATTCAACACGATACGATGGGGTGAGTTTTCCCACACATGGCATCTCGCGCTCATATTGACTACTTCTAGGTCTCATTATGGTCCCAGTACAGGCTCTCGAAGCGACGACGTTGGCATTCATCGGCCACGCTTGGGGTTCATGGCGAGAATTCATTGGCACTACCAACCGCAGGCCGCAAGCATCGACGAAACAATTACTTTCCATCGTCAAACCTGCTTTGACTTCCAGCGTTCTCGGCCTCGCATTCGAAATTCCCATATGCCTCTTCCTCTCCTTCTACGGCGCACGACGCTTCGCCCACTACATGTCAGAATCCTCGTCCGTCTCAAAAACCGTCGAACACATGTGGAAAACAATCGACTGGTGTTACATCTGCTACGCAATCTCAACACAGCTCGCAGCGATTTTACTCGCAACTCGTCCTCGCTGGTACCTCTACCAATCTCTAGCAAGTAATCTACTCTGGGTCTTGCCTTGGGCAATTGTGGTATCAGTGACGAAGCTGAATGCGGATAATGCCTGGACATATCATTCGATCGTGTTCGGAGGCAGTCTTGTGTTCAGTCTCGCGGATATTATCATTGTTGATGGGGTTTGGGCTTGGATGTTAAAGAAGGGGAGGATGAGGGTCTCTCCTCTTGTTGCCTGAAACGCACCCTATCGAACGATATGATGCTTGGATGCAGGCAACGTTGAAGCGATGCTGAGTTCTATACACTCATATAGAGAGAGGGTAATTACGCTCCAGGTGCAAATCCTTTCGCCGGATTAAAATATCCGAGTTCAATTCTTTCAGGACGATGAGCGTGACCGGAGAAAGGTCGAAGCAGTATCCTTGAGAACGAGACATGCTTGTCGGATATAGGAAGTATATTTTCCAATGGTATTTCTCCTCGTCTCATAATCTTTCTCTTCATGAGCACGACATCAAGTCATAATTGATACATACAATTCACAGTCCTTTTTCCCTCTCCTTGATCTCATCATAATCATTCTTCCACCTTCCAACGTGATTTATGCGCCATTTCCATTATAAGCCAACCGATTCCCACTAAGCAACGTCCCAGAAAGTGCATTCTTGGTACTCAAATCCTGAATCCTCGAACACAAAGCAGCCGGAGTCGTACTCCCCTCAAGCACAAGCAAATAAGCTCCCAAACCCGTCACATGTGGCGTAGCCATACTCGTCCCACTAATAGTATTACTATCAGTATCAGACCTAAACCAAGCAGAAGTAATATTCGTTCCAGGAGCGAAGACATCAACCAGCAAACCGAAATTCGAGTATGAAGCCTTGGCGTCGTTCTTATCGGAGGCACCGATCGTGCATGCAGATTGCTCTGAGGCAGGAGATGCGGTGATAGTTGGGAGACCGGAGTTTCCTGCTGCGACGGAACAAAACAATCCCTGTGCCACAGCTTCTCTGACAGCGGCATTGGTCATGGGGGAAGGAATGGAAGATCCAAGAGATAAGTTTGCGACGGATTTTCCCACGCGACCTTTGGATTTCATGTCGTTGACTGCGAAGTCGATGCCTGCGATGACGCCGTCTAAGGAGCCTGAGCCTTCGGCACCTAGGACTTTGACGGCGATTAATGTGGTTCTCTTGGCGACGCCGTAAGAGGTTCCGCCTGTTGTGCCTGCCACGTGGGTTCCGTGGCCGTTCATGTCGATAGTGGTGGGTTCGCCGTCGACGAAGGATGCTCCTGGGATGGCGCGGCCGCCGAAGTCGACGTGAGATTGGCGGATGCCCTGGGTATGGGAATTAGTTTGATAGGATTGGATATGGTTCTGAGTGATGATGAAGGACTTACCGTGTCGATGATATAAGAAAACGTTCCCTGACCAGCAGAATCGTCGTAGATATAACTAGTCGCACCATTCCGACGATGCGAAATTCTCGCAAGACCATATGATGGCACATTATTTTGAGTGACGAGAGCATTGGTGCGAACGACACTATTTGGTTCGATAGATTGGATCGATGCAATGTTGGCGACCAGACTCGTCAAGTCGTCGACACCATCCATGGAGAAACCCTTGAAGTTGCCGAAGTTGTAGGTGTGTTTGGCTTGGACACCTGCGGCTTGCGAGACTTGAGAGATGACATCGGCGAGGACGGCATTCTGGTCAACGCGAACAATCCAAGATCGTGCAATTGTTTCAGATTGTCTGTTCTCGAGGACGACGGGTGCGGCCAGCGCCGCGGGGAGGGCCAGAAGGAAGTTCAAGAAGGACCGCATATTGAAGGAGATGCGTGTTAACGTACGGAGTACGAGATGAGATGTGGATTCGAGGCCCATTTATATACCTACCTCTGTGGCACCTATGGCTTACTAGATTGAGCGTCTACCGCAGCACTGCCAGAGGATCGTCTTTGGATGTTACATCGAAGTCGTGTGCTCTGTTCGTTCGGACGTTGTCGATCATCCACCTCGGTGCACTTGGCAAATGCATGCAGCACGAGAATGTTGCGCGTGTCTGTCGTCGAAGCCCGTCGGAGAAGAGCAGACAACCCCATTGGGTGAGAATCGTCCACGCGCGGACCGCTCTAGCGTGTGGTGATGGCAGAGAACGCACGACGATGGGTGTGAACGCCGAGGCTGGCAGATGTACAGGCACGAAATGCAACTTTCGGCGGCGAGGGGTCCATAACCAGATTGGCCTGTCCTGCTTGGCAATGCGACATTCTTGCCTGTGTGAGGTGTCAAGAAAGTGCCAAGACGGTGGCTGACAGGCTATTGGGTGGAGTTGTGGAGCGAGCGGCCAACGGGTAGCTAGGGCTAGAGGAGTTGTTCTTGGCGGTGGTGGTATAGGCGACACGTACGGCGGACTTCAACAAGCTTATATTCCCTTTCTGCAGGCCAAGGTCTTGAGCTCTCGTTATCCGCCACATCAAGGCTTGTGTAGGATGACGACCTGCTTCATATGGTTAACAGAAACGTAAGTGGTAGCAGCTGGAGAATTGTTGTGGCACTTTCTGGGTACCCGTTACCACTATTGTACTTGTGCCGGCCTCTTCTTTCGCTAGTAATATGCCAGGCTGGTGTAGCGGAGTCATACTGTAGGGTCAGCCTGAGGTCGGTGGCGGCTTCAAGCATTTGAGGCTGTGGTCTCTGCTGCGGAGGCCTGCTTTGTTCCCTCGGCCAACGCATATACGACGCCATACTGTCGCTGACGTGCGACCACTCGTCAAGCAGTCTGCTCGAAGTCCTCTATAGGTGCAGACCCAGAACGTGGTGGCGATGGTAGCGAGTGGCGGTGATGTTCGAGCGAGGTGGATTTCAGCCCAAATTGTGAGATGTGGCTATTCCATCCAGAAAAGAAATCCAGAAGCTGTTGGAGACCGATAGCGGTACTCTGAGACGAGTGACGGTGAAGAGAAGACCCGAGCCTGTACCTTTGCCGACTTTACCATTATTTACCATCCGAGACCCAGTAGGATGATCTACAGCCGTCCGTCGTGATAAGCTTAAACCTTAAACTTGCTGCTGCTGCTTCTTCGTGCCGAGACATGTCTTTCAGGTATCTTTATCGATTTTGTCGTGCTCAAAGAAAGGCATAGGTTCACCACTACAGTCTCGTTCTGACAGTTGTGCAATCGAAAGAACACACGTTGTTGTGTTCCAGCGTGCTTTGTTGCGTGACCACTCCCTTGGTGCTGGCCCACAGCCATGGCGCCACCGCTTTTAGCACCAGCGAACCCATGAGCAATTGATTGCGGGCACCTTCTAGCTTGATATAATCCTCCTGTAAATCGACATTCACAGTCATACAGCGGTGGTATGGTGACGATCTTTGCGGCGGGCAGCGGATGACTGCATTTGTGGCTTTAGTGGAGCACAGTAGTGCTTGAAGATCCTCGTATGACCCAGCCATGTGTTGTTGTGTTCGCGTTGACAAAGCCTTCTCCGGTTCGGAAGAGCTTCACGAAAGTGTGTCAAAGTCTATCGCCTTGATCTTTGAGCCCATTTTTGAGGAAGTCTTCGCGTTCCACCTCGTGAGCGCTTTTCAGTCTGAGACTTGCCATGAGGCTTGCGCCTGTCCATGCTCCAAGACTTACGACACCTCTGATTACGCCTTTGACAGGCTCATGGCGCCCCTTCGCTTGCTCCTTCTCCGCCTTCAACGTCAGCGGCTCTTTAATATCGTCGTGTACGCGATCCATGGCCGGTGTAGAATCTTGAATTGGCTTCTTGTACGGACTGAGTTGAATTTCTGGGCTGGCAAAGGTCTCCAACCTTGAACGAGCATTGGCAAGATTGGGCGACCGATCTTTGAGAGCAGGAGTAATGCGCTCCTTTGCGCTGCCATAGTTAGACACCATGTCCCATCCACGCTCCGAGGAAAGATGTTGTAGCTCTTGAAGGAGACGTTTCCTCAACCCAGGAAGATTCCCGTATGCACCAGTCAACACGATCCGACTTATGCAGAGCGACCTCAAGTCGACCGGTAAGGAAAGCAGAACCTGGTGTGCGAGCAAGTGGATTGGCAACTCTTCATCATCATGCTCAGCGGAGTGAGTGCCAGATGCGAGCAGGACTCTCTCCGCTGGCTCTGCAAGCTTCTCAAAGAGAAGCGAAAATTTCTCGGTCGATTGGCCTCCAGGCACTGGCAACTGGACAAGTGTGGTTTCTTCCGAATCGTCTGGGGTTTTTGGTTGACACCAAGCCATGCGCTGTGTAATGTCTTCAGCCTCTTCAAAAGTGACTTTGACCTCATCTTCGCTAGGCACGGATCCTTCAATGATGTTGCGCATTGCTTTGGTAAGTTTTCGTCCTGCGCGCACAGATCTCCTCTGTGCGACCTCCTTGTACTCTCCAACCGCGGTGACGACAGTCTCCTGCCAACCAACATCGACCACGAGCGCATTCCGGAGGCCCGCGCTCACGCAGCACATAATGGTGTTCGATAGCAGAGAGACTGCGGGCGGCTGGGTCCAATGGCCGAAGATGACTTTCAGAGCGACCGATATGTATGGTGCCGGGCACAGAGACGGCACTATCAGAATGACCTTACGTGGCTTCGCGTCAACCTGTAGGTGGTCTGTTTGAGCAGTTCGGAAGGCTCTCTCCAGCATGTCCTCCATCAAGCCTAGATCTGTCTTTCGACAGTCTCTCTTGTAGAGGTAGTAGCCCGCAGCCCACTTCTCCCTTAGCCTGAAATGTCGAGTATCCTGCTTGTATTCGGGTTTGTATTCGCGAAAGTCTCCCACCCTGCGACCAGCATGTGGCGTGAAGGGAATGATGCATCGTGGCTTGCTCTCTCCTGCAAAGCCGGCTGAGAAATATCGTTGGTCGAGCTCGTAGATCAAGACATCTTCCTGCTCTGCACGGAAAGCACCTGGACTGCCATATTGAGAGGAGATACTGCGACCCAGCATGGGCGTATGCGGACTCCGCGGTGAGTTGACACTGGCGCGTAGGTTGGAACTGGATGGTCGCGTGCGCGCCGATGGTCGTTGGCGGTGGTCATAGTCGGAAGGAGCGATCACAGCCGCCATCGTAATCGTCGGTGTCGGTTCCAGTGTATGGCCAAGTGCTGCGTTGTTGCTTCACATCTTGCTGGCTTACCTCCAAGCTTCATCATCAGGGCATAACTTGGTAAGGGCATCGCGAATCGTGAATTCTAGGAGAGTTTCGGGTTCGGCAATCGGATGTGGCCCATGCGCCAGCTTTGGAAGAAATCGAAAAATCCGCGTGCAGGTGAAGCTTCAAGCGCACCAAAGCAGAGCAGCAGTCCTCTATCTCGCCGCCAATCATTACTGCCGCCTTCGATACCGACCATTTCCTAATCGCCGCAGTATAGCCCCAACATAGCGACGGGATGACTCTCTTCATCCTCAGCGAGACGTCCGCGGGCTACGCACTTTTCAAGGCCAAGGACAAGAAGCTGCTCAAGCGCAATGATATTGCTTCCGAGGCTGCCACCGCCGAGGGCGCATGCTCGCTGCTCAAGATGAAGGAGTTCCACAAGTTCGAGAGTGCGGCTGCCGCGTTGGAGGAAGCCGCAGCGTTGACAGAGGGAAAGGTGAGAAATGGATCCACTGAGAGAGGCCATGCAGAAAAATGCTAATTCGATCATCTCAAGGTCACTCCAACTCTCGCCAACATGCTTAGTTCGATTAAGGACGAGAAGAAGGTCTCGCTCGCTGTCGCCGACCCAAAGTTGGGCAATGCGATTGCCAAGTTGCCAGGCCTTCAGATCACACCCGTCTCCGACTCCAGCACCGCCGATGTTTTCCGTGCCATTCGCGAACACCTCTCCTCCCTCATCCCAGGCCTCATGCCCGAGGACCTTGGCACCATGTCGCTTGGTCTTTCGCACAGCTTGTCGCGACACAAGTTGAAGTTCTCGCCAGATAAGGTGGACACCATGATCATCCAAGCCATTGCTTTGCTAGATGACCTGGACAAGGAGCTGAACACATATGCTATGCGAGTGAAGGAATGGTATGGATGGCACTTCCCAGAGTTGGCTAAGATCATCAACGACAACCTTGCATATTCGCGACTCATCCTCGCCATGGGCATGCGATCAAATGCATCCAGTACAGATTTGTCAGACATCCTCCCAGAAGAGATTGAGACGTCAGTCAAGGGCGCAGCTGAGATTTCCATGGGTACTGAGATCACTGATGAGGATCTGGAGAACATTCAAGCACTGGCCGAGCAGGTCGTCGGCTTCACCGAGTACAGAGCACAACTTTCGTCGTACCTTTCTGCCCGCATGCAGGCTATTGCACCGAACCTCACCGCTCTTGTCGGCGAGCTTGTGGGAGCACGATTGATCGCGCACGCCGGATCCTTGATGAACCTCGCAAAGTCACCCGCCTCCACCATTCAAATTCTTGGCGCTGAGAAGGCACTTTTCCGCGCCCTTAAGACTAAGCACGACACACCAAAGTATGGTCTCATCTACCACGCATCGCTTATTGGGCAGGCATCCGGCAAGAACAAGGGCAAGATTGCGCGTATGCTTGCAACGAAATCCACACTTGGTCTGCGTGTTGATGCACTAAGTGACTGGGGTCAGATTGGCGAGGGCGAGAAGGAGGAGCCATCCGAGGAAGAGAAGTCGGCGATCGGTGTCGCAGGTCGTGCAATGGTCGAGCGAAGATTAGCTGCACTCGAAGGCAAGCCCATCAGAGCGAATAACGTCGCTATCGGACCTCAGGGCCAGCAGCAGCCCGGTAAGTGGTCAATCAAGGAGGCTCGAAAGTACAACCCAGATGCGGATGCAATTTCAGCAGACGCCCAGCCAGAGCTTGCCAATGGAGAGCCATCCTCAAGCAAGAAGCGCAAGCTGGTCGAGGAGGTCGAAGCTACTACCGGTGCTGAGGAAGATGACGAGGACGAGGATGATGATGGGGAAGGTGAGACCACCGTCGCAACAATCAACAGCGATTCTAAGAAGAAGGGCGAGACCCCAGAAGAACGTGCAGCACGAAAAGCCGCAAAAGCCGCAAAGAAAGCCGAGAAGGCGGCGAAGAAGGCCAAGAAAGCAGAAAAAGAAGCCAAGAAAGAGAAAGACAGCAAGAAGCGAAAAGCCGACGACGAAGAAGAGCCCAAGAAGAAGAAGCCCAAGAAGAGCAAGGAGTAGATTGCCTGCGTCTTTGAAAGTTTTGATGATTGAGGGTCTGTTTCTCGCGAGCCGAGCATATTTCTGGCGTCTATTTCTTGGCCTGGCGTTCTTCGATCATGGCGGTGATGAGAATGGGAGCTCAGTGGCGCATACGAGGCGTGCGTCTTTGTTCGAGGATTATGTGCATGATCAATCATGGCCTACTTACTGTAAAAACGCGGTGAACCATGTACTTTGTTGTGGTGTAAGCAGCATAGCTGTGATGAAATCTGGCCTCGCGGCTTTTTCGAGAACAATTTCATGATGAACGTTTTCAACTTCAAAGCCTCTTCGACAATAATTTGGACGCATCAACAGAGCGTATGAACGAGCTCTGTTTGATTCGATCTGATCATTGACTGGCGAAAGATGCGAGCTGGATCAAGGCACTTCTATCAAGTTCTGCCGTCAAGACATGCCCTGGTTCTCACCTCAGACATCTCGAACTAATGATAGAAGGCAGGCCTCTCAGTTCGACGATCATACACGCTCGAATGACAGGCATCGTAAGTCCATCAGTAGTGATCGGCTCAGGTCGACAAGGGATCAGCTGTCGTGCCCTTTAATGGACTCCCTCAAATCGGATCTCTAGAGCTTCTTGTTGTTCGAGCTTGGGCGGTTGATTTGACCTTTCCCCTTCGATCATTTCGTCCTCAGGTATGACTCAGGCGCTTGTTACCGTACCGCATAGCTTTAGCAAGGCTTATCCTTCTGCTGTCCTGGCGTTTGGAACTTTCGAGCACATCTCAGTTGCGTTACCATAGTCCCTCGCTCTCTCAAGAACGATGCTGTTGCTTTTTTTTTTTCAAACCACGGCATAGGACACAAATCTCGAAGCTGAGGCATTCGTGCTGTCCTGAAACTTTGATTGCTGCTCTCGCTGCTTCATGAGAGCACACAGGCTTTGCATAGGATCCTTGAAATTCTTCGCTGTCGACAATCATTCTCGCTCGAAGGACAGACCTTGTAAGTCCATCAGCAATGTTGGCTCAGGTTGTAGAGAGAGACTGCTGGTAGCTTTCGGATCATGAATGGACCACATGACCGGGAATTCGCCAGGCCTCAGTCGTTCGAGCAAGCGCGGTTCGTTTCTGTTTTGCTTTGACCCGTTTGCCTGGACGAGGAGCGTCTTCAAATCAATTCATCTTGAAATTCAGATCCCTTGCTACTACACAGCACTGGGCCGAAGCTGCATTCTAAGCTCTTCATCGCAACATGAGACCAGTCTTTGTGTACGCAAACACATCGGCTCGATCTTGACAGTCATTCTCGCTGGATTTCCAGGCCCTGTAAGTCCATTAGCAGTACTGGCTCAGGCTGGAGAGGGCTCGCTAGAGACGCCTGTGGATGGTGAACGGCTCTCGAGTTCTCAGGTGGAAGCTTGATGTAGTGTCGTTCATTGGGGCGAGGGCGATATGTTTTGATCTTCTTGTATAAAGCTATGAGCTTCTTAACATGACTTTACTCATATGGTGATGCATTTTGTGGAGAGTGACTCTTTCGATCCGGAATGGTATCCGATGCGATCCGACAGAATTGCGAGACACGGGTCTCACTATGTCGATAAGTGCTGGTCTGTTAGTAGAGACGAGCTTAATTGCTCGTAGAGAGCAAGCTTTACATATGTCTTAGAGATTCATAGCTCTCGACAATCATTCTCGCTCGAGTGTCGGGTTTTGAAAGTCCATCAGCAACGATGGCTTAGGTCCACAAGCGGCTGTCATGTTCGTTCCGTGAGATATATCATGTGTCAGTCCCACGTTCTTCGCAGTCTTCCGAGCGTGGGCGATTGTTTTTTTTATCTTCGGCCGAACTTGAAAACCTTGGTCTTGCCCGGTTGAATCTTTCGCCGTTGGTCATGATCCAGCTATTAATAAGATCTGCGCCACTGATTGTTCATGGCTCTGGTATTCAGAGGACAGTGCAGTCCGTCTTGAGGGAGGAGTCGTTCATAGATGAAGTCATGGGCGGTCTCTGTTAGTGAAGTTGTGTCGACAAGGAGAGGACCTAATTCGCTTGGGAAGAATTTGGCGAGAGCCGAGAACCAAAAGCAGATCACGGACCGCAAGGCGAGTGAAAACTGTCGGGCTTGAGGATGCAAACGCGCTGAGCTGGCGTGACCTCCCACGTGAGAAGGGTCATCAGCACAAGGAAACCGGGTAATTTCGTGGCACTGCTCAGCGTCCAGCGTGCTCGAGCTCCAAAATGCGAGTCCGCAGCCGCATATGCAGTATTCTTACGCTGCGGGCGGCTGTCGTGCGCCGTATCGTCATAGAACCTGTGCTCACTCTTCTCAAGGATGTGAAGATGCCCACGCCGTAATTGTCCCGACTTCGCAATCACTGCTCATTCATGATATATTTACACTATCCCAGTGCGCTCTCTATTTTCGATGATGTCTCCGTTCCGCAATGCCTCTCCTTGCCTCATCGCCCAATTTCTCTCCTGCCCTATGACTGCTGACCAAAAGCATTTGCTCTCTCATCCTCCAGCTTGGCATAAAACAAATCGCGGCGGCGGACGGCTGGAACATGGAAGCCTGTGCCAGCGATTAGTATCCGGAATCCCGTTTGTGGTCGTCGTTGTCATCGCAGAAGAAATTCTCGCTCGTTCCGTTTCGTTCTCTTACGTACCGTACCACCAGAAGTAGCCACAAGCGGTTCCGAGACCTGCGAAAACATGTCAGCCAGCGCCATTCCACTCCAATGCCTCCGCAGTTCAGCCATTGAGGTGTTCTGAGGCATACCGAAAGCAACGGAGAGGTCGAGGACCAGTCCTCTGCGGAGCATCTGGTCAAGGTCAGTCCAGCTCGGCGCGACCGTTGATGTCGGCGATGTTTTCTTACTCCAGTAATTGGCTTCACGGGCATTTTTGCGATTGTGAACGGGGTTTCTTTGGGTTGTAACAGTAAAGTCTCGTGCTTGGTGACGGATAGAGAGAGATGTCGTTGCTGTCGAGCGGGTCTTGGCGTGATTGTCGTGGCTCTGATTGGCTCTCGGGAAAGAACGGGGATGGTTACAACTTACAACACTACCTACTTACACTTTTGCAATGCTGAAGGAGCTATAGCGCCCAGGATCTACTCTGAATGCGGCACTTAAGATACAACGGATGAAGCGAACGTGCCAATTGACTCTTTCTAGCACTAATTGGTTTGCGAGTCCGGCAAATACCTCAACACAGAGACGTGCTCGCCTAATACAGCGGGAATTCTACAGTCCATCTCGACATATCAAAGCGGTGACCCGTTGCCAACAACAAGGCAGCCAGCGTATCTTGACCATGCAGCAACACGTCTTAAAACTCTATGCAGTTAGAACGGCGTGGGAGCTGTTTCATCTCCGCATATTGAGAGAGTGTGTATGTCATAGCCTTGTGCTGTGACTTCAAAATGCCTACTGACAGTTGCTCTAATCCGAGTATGCGTGTATTCGTACAGCTAGCGCAAAGTCGATGACACATTCAGCCGGTCATGATGCTTCTTTTCGACGAGTAATAAAAGCCCCCCTTGGGAACTCTAGATCGAGAGACAAGCTGGATACCTTAACTATGGTTTCTGTTCTGCAATAGCATTGTCTCGGGGGTCGAATCGCTCTCAGACAAGGCGAGAGTAAGGAAACCACTGCCCTCCGCATCGCGTTGCCTAAGAAAGCGCTTCTGTAATGCCATATCGGCCTTCAGTGTTGCTTATAATCTTTTGCATGCGAGTCATGCAGCAGAGCCAAGACGTTGGCTGTCGCTCTCATGTTGCCGACCTCTTGGCGACCGCAGCTGGGACCTCGAAAAGCGTTACATCGCAGTAGGGCTCCCTGCTGCTCAGTGTCAGTATACAAGTACGACAGTCTCGACTGAGTCAGTCGCATTCTGGTTTCGCAAAGCCACAGCCTTGCTCGGAGCCCGGCTTCATGCACCCTGTATCCTGGCCCCTTGAAATCCAAAGTGGTTCGGAAATACTGGCATTCAATTCGAGCCGTTCGTAAGCGTTTTTGACATTTGTATTGTAGCCTTAGTCTTCATCGTGAACCTCTGTGAATCGTGATTGCTACGACAACCCCATTAGCATGTAATGTTTGAAGCAATGATAAGATGGCTTCGTCTCCACAAGGCCAGCTTGACATGAGGCCGATGTGGGGTTAAAGAAGCTCTTGGCTTGTTCCAATGGTCGGTCAAACCCAGGCACAACGTGGAGCCGCGGTCAAATTGTGTGACCCTATTATGCCCTGTCATCCTGTCTATGAATGGGCTGTCTGGGCGCGCTCCTCGTCTAGGCGCCGACTGCCTTCGTCCGTAGGTCTACCACATTCTTGCCTACGACCCAAGTCGGTAAAGTAAGTGTGAAAAAGCGGACTTTTCGGCCGCTCCGTATTTGGCGTCTTAGTGAAGGCGACAAGGTTGAGTTTGATGGCCGCTTTCTACAGGTTAGTCATGGTTTTTGTCAGTACAAGAGATGTTCCTTCTAGAGGCGCAAGCGCGAACTGAAGTAGGTTGTCAGAAAAAAAAGGCTTCCAACCGCGGCCGATTCGACTTGCATTCTGATTCGTGAATCGCGTTTGATTTAACTCTCCACATACAGCTGAGCCTGTCTGGCGTTCACGTCCGACCGACTTCCTGTTTGTGCACAACTTTCGAACCTTGACGAAGACCCGGAAAGTCGGTCTGGACAATGATCCGCACCCAAACTCCACCGTTTCGACTTTTTTGCGCGGCAGAACTCCTTAATCTCGGTTGCGCTGGTCGTAGACACGGCAAATGGAGGTATTCTACCATGACTGCATTGTTTGTGGGTTTGGTATGTTCCAGAAGAGAGATAAGAGGTGCTGGAAGGGACTTATGCCTTCATTGGCTCCTCACCAACATAGTGAAGGTAAGCACCCAAGAGCTTGATACCTTCGATATAGTTGCGGCGATCAAGCTTCTCATTTATGGAATGAGCGGCATCAGTCGAGGAGCCCATCGGCAACAGAAGGACATTCTTGCCTGTAGCTTGCTCGAATGTCAAAGTTACAGGTATACTTCCTCCTTCCCTGGTAAGATCTGGCTTGACCTTCCAAACGTCTTCCACGGCCTTGGCAGCTGCAGTAAAGTTCCAGTGCTTCGGTGACGCAACCCACCACTTGCCTGCATGCTGCAGATAACAGTTCAGGGTATTCTTCGAACCAAGCTGCTTGAACACCTTGTCTACGTGAGCGAAGACGAGCTGGTCAACCTCTGGTGGCTCCATATCTGGTACGGTTCGGATGGAAAACTTGCCGACCACCTTTGCAGGAATTACGGTCTTCGCTCCAGGCTGCGAGAAAGCGCCCTCTACACCGTGAAGTGACAGAGATGGGAAACGCCAGCGACCCATGAGCGTACGCTCTTTGTCAGCGAATATGCTTGTCTTGCTTCCCAGGGACTCGTAGAGGTTGTCCATCTCGAAGGCGATGTCCTTGTACAGCGCCTGCTCCTCCTTGGTCACTGGCGCTACGAGCTCCTTGATACCGGGGATCAGAATATTGCCATCAGTATCCACAAGGCTGGACATGACGCGGACGAGGTCTGTCATAGGTTCTTGAGCAGTACCCCCGAAGACTCCAGAATGCAGATCCTGGCCAGGACCACTTATCTCGATGGAGTAGTAGGAGCAACCTCGTAGACCATAGGTGAGACAGGGCTTCTCCGTACCCAGCCAGTAGTTGTCACTGATACAGACAGCGTCTGCATCAGCAAAGAACTTTCCTGGCTTACACTCGGCAATGATGAAGTCGTCGAGACCCTCCGATCCATACTCCTCCATGCCTTCGAAACACATAAGTAAGTTGACGGGGAAGTCGATGCCTGCTTTCTGGTGCGCCTCAATCACATTCACCCATCCCAGTACAGGTCCTTTGTCGTCAGTGCTCCCGCGACCATACATTCGACCCTTGTCGTCGATGCTGAGCTTGAACGGCTCCGTAGCCCACCCGTCTGACAGTTCTGCGGGTTGCACATCGTAGTGACCGTATACCAAGATGGTGCGCTTGCTTTCGTCCTTCTTCGCTGGATAGCGTCCGATGATGGCCGGAGGCAGTTCTAAGTGTTCCTTGTGTGGCTGCTTCCCCAGCGGCCGAGCCTCCATATGTGCTCCCAATGCTTCCAGCTGATCCTTGAGATACAAGCCCATCTTCACTACATCCTGCCGTCTTGCCTCATCCGCTGAGACGGAAGGAATTGCCACAGCCTTGCGCAGGCGGTCGATGAATGGTTCCGCCAAGGAATCGACGGTATCGTAGAAGTTCTTGAGGTTTGGTGCCATGCTGGGCGATGGCTGCGAGCGGTACAGATAAGGCCAGACAGGCGAGCTCTCAAATCTTCTGCCAATTGGCACTGGATGTCTTGTGAAAGTTCGCTGGACAGTAGCTGTGATGGTCGGCCGCAATGAGCGTGTAAACATGAATGTTTTCGCAATGGTGACTGGTCACTACTGCCGCTGGAGGGACATTTGGAGCGTAGTGGGGCCCGCTGGAAGCAGGTTAGCGTGTTTACTTAAGCCGATACCAAGCGGTAGAACTAACGACCAGACATTGGAGATCAGAGCACAAAGCACATATCAGATCAAGCAGCCGGCATCGACATAGAGACATCATCATGGCGCGGAGGTAATGCCGCTCTTGTTCCGCCTCCCTGGACGCTGGACGCGGCGGAGGGCGCGAAGGTCTCGCATGGCCCTGCAAAGCACCATTCTCCTGGTCCTGCTACTGGTCGTGGCACCCCTATACATCATCTACAAGCCACCTAAAGTAGTCATCAGCTACTTCCAGAATCGCTTTCCTGACGTTTTGTTTCAGGTCGAATCTGGCAAAAAGATCATAGCACTGACAATTGATGATGCGCCGAGCCCCTACACCAGCCAGATCTTGGACATCCTGACGGAGAACGATGCCAGTGCAACGTTCTTTGTCATTGGCAACCAGTTGCCTCAGCATGAGACTGTACTTTTGGAGATATTGAAAGCCGGGTCGGAACTGGGGAACCACGCTATGCATGACGAGCCATCAGTGAAACTACCAAGCTCGACTCTGGAGGAAGAGATTCATCAGGTCGATCAGTATATCGAGCATGCCTATGAGGCCGCAGGGAAGGAGCGTGCGGCTCGCTACTTCCGCCCTGGATCTGGAGTCTTCAGCCGAAGAATACTGGACGTGGCATCGATGGCCAACTATAAGACTGTGCTGGGCAGCATCTATCCGCATGACCCGTTCATCCCGTACTGGCGCATCAATGCCTGGCACATTCTCAGTATGCTTCGACCTGGTGGGATCATAATATGTCACGATCGGAGATCATGGAGCGTGCCGATGCTGAAGAAAGTCGTGCCGGAGATGAAGAAGCGAGGCTTTCAGGTGGTTTCGATATCAAAATTCCTGGAGCTGACAAAGACTTGAAGTTTTTCACTCCTGCTTCTCGCTGTGGTCTTATCAGCTATCTGCCCATATCAGGCTGTCCGGTACTATCTGTAATGGCACCATCGACAACTAGCTCCTGCCCAGTCATATAGCCTGCCTCATCGGAGCAAAGATAAAGAGCAGCATGCGCAACATCCCAGACAGTCCCCATCTTCCCTGTTGGACTCTGTTTATCACGGACCTTTCTATACCCCTCCTCATCTCCGCCAGCGTACTTGTCGGCAAGCACACTCACCAGAGGCGAATTGATCAGACCTGGAACTACGGTATTGAGTCGAACCTTGCCACCTGTCCTTTGGGCATATATCACAGCTGTGGTCTTGGTGAATTGAATCACTGCAGCTTTCGTGGCAGCATAGCCAACTTGCGGCTTGCCGATATACCTCAGACCAGCGATCGAGGACACACTAAGGACCGCGCCACCCGTGGCTTGCCTCTCCATGATTGGAAGCACGAGATGGCACATCAGATATACAGATTTCAGGTTGATATCTGTTTGACCATCCCAGGCCTCTTCAGAAAGCTCGGCGGGCCCTCCCGGCTCAGATTTTCCAACATTGTTGACGAGCACGTCGATACGGCCATACTTCTCCATGCAAGCATTGACAAAGGCTTCGCAAGCAGACTTCTTGGTCACGTCCTGGCAAGATACTCAGCATGGCTAGGAACGAGCAGAACGATTACGGCGGAATGATAGCTGTGGAAACATACTGTAACCTGCTGAAACACTTCCACCGGCTTCTGTCCTTTGCTTCTAGCCGGATGAGATTGAGTTTCCTTCTCGTTATTTATGTTCTCGACTGCTTTGTTCGCTGCCTTCAGATCGATATCGCATCCGAATACGACAGCTCCCTGCCGAGCCATGATGGCAGCCATTGCCGTACCATTTCCATACCCCTCGCGGACAGCTCCAATGCCAGTGAGCAGCACCACTTTGCCAGTATAATCGAAGAGCGTCATATTCGTGACTCGATGGATCTTGACGAATTCATTTCACAATTCCCACTGCAAATAGAGGTCAATGCGGGGAGGCCTGCTTACACGGGGGTTTGATCCGATAATACGGGACTTAGAGTTGCGAGATCGGACTTTTCAAGTTTATTCGTTCATCATCATTCATAGGTTCATGCTAGGTCACTGTAGCTAAGGGCAATGCCAATGTCAGACATTCATGAGTTCGTCAAGCATATATCTCATCGCCAAGCCGGAAACGCACTTCCTCGCAGGACTTTCCTCAACTGCTCTTCACACCCTTGAAGGCCTTCTCTCAACTTCCTTGCGGCAGTTGGTGTCTTCGCCTTCGACGCGAACCACTTGGACACGCGCACGCTCCTGTGCGGTGCCAGATCATGCGACGACATAGCCTCGATACGCTCCATAGCCACGGGAGCATGGGAGGCGGCAAATGTCGGCGATAGCATGATTGGAATTTCATCCTCGACACGCTTTACGGGATGAGGCTTGCTTTTCTTCTGCAGCGGTTGAAGCGCATCATCCCAGGTGCCTGCAGTGAGCTCGATGTCTTCCAGATCGAGCTCCTCAATGGTGGGCTTGTGCGCCGCGATGAATGTGCTGATGTCGATGGCTGGAGTAGCGATGCCTCGGACCTTGAGTTTCTTCAGCCTGGGAAAGTGTAGCGGTTTTGCAGCCTTGCGACAGCTCTTTGCTGGTCGCGGTCTCGTATCTGGTCGAGCGAGAGCAGGATGCTGGCCCTCTGGGGCTGCCCTCGACACTGGTCGCTTTATTGGCAGCGGTCCCTTTGGCCCAATCCAACGGAAACGAAAGCTCTCTAAATTAGACTGGAAATTACGTAGATAGGTCTGGAGGAGTTTGACCTGGTTCGGCTCTGGAGAATCTCCCTCGGCTGCCGGTAAGTGGACGGCATAGATTTTCAAATGCTTGATCCGAGACCAGCGCGCTGCTGACCTTGGCGATGCACCAAAGCCCAGCAAAGGTGAGAGGTAGATGAGACCTCCAGGGTGGATTGGTGCAAGAGTCAGACTGTCTAGAGCATTTAAGCAATTCTTCTCCACGGCGATACGCAGCGAAATCAGGGCGTAATCGACAATGGTCCGGCTGTATCGGTTGGTAACATGGTAGCCTGGACAGTTGACAACCAGATGCTCGAGGTTGATGAAGGAAGAGAACGCGCGTACGAAAGCAGGAACATTCGTGGCTGCGTGAAATAGTGCCGGATATTGTCGTGAAAGTATCTCAGTCGTACCCAGGTCGCCATATTTCGGCCTTCTGCTCGAGAAGTCTTGCACCTGAGGAGTATATGTGAAGCTAAGCTCAGCACCTGTCTCGGGCTCAATCAGGGGCGGTAAAATCGTATCTGATGTATGTGGCAAATTGAATCGTAATGTTTTCACGTAGAAGCCGAGTCTGTCTAGCTCGGCCAATTTTGAAGGCTTCGTGAAGGTGTTGGTCTTGAAGGTAATCGTCATATCGGAGAACAGCGCCGGCGCTGCTCGTACGGAAAAGTCATGACAGGCCAGTCGCAGACTTGCCAGATCTTTCTTTGGCAAAATCGAAAGGAATGTCTCTCGGCACTTGTCTTCGAGCCAGAATTTAAGGAACGTGCTGCTGTCGCAAAGCACAAAGCTGCAGACTGATGCATAGCTTTCGATGGCTGTTCATGGTACCTGCATTAGAATCGGATCGCAACATCGAGTGTAGGGTGTGAGTGTACGCGTACATCGATCACTACTGGTATCGATCTCTCCGAATAAGAGCCTGCTGCCTCCACTTCGTGAGGTCCCAGCTGACGTGGCCGATGCTGCCGAAGATACGGTCGAGAAGGAAGCTGACGGCTTGCTAGCCAGGACAACTGGTGTATGTCTGTCCTGCTTGCAATTCATTATGACAGTAGTAGCTCATGGAGTCATACAATGCCCCAAGAATCGAAATTCAGAATGCGATCGCGATCGCAAGTTCGTCCAGCGAAGAATGAAAGGTATGAACCGTCTGCGACCCGGGCATCGCAGCGGGTAGAGTTTTCAACTTCATCCTGCCTGCCGACCTCTTCACCGGCAAATGCATGCTGTGTGTCCATTCTACTTGCTGGCTGCATGACCAGTGAGTCACGATGTGGTCTCGAATGGCGGAGAGCGACAGAAAAGCGGGAGTGTCCATGCAGGACAAGGAGATTGTCAACACAAGTAGACACGACCACATCGCGAAAGTAGAACGGTATAGACGTGATGTTTGGCGGGCGGTCGCAAAGAGGCTGGGAGCTGTGTTTCAAGGTAGCTGTTGTCCAATCGGGGCGGCGAAATGTGCTGGATAAGCGTGTTATGCATGCAAAGCTACTGCATCTGTGAACTGAAACCGCTTGCGTCCGCCTATAAATCCCGCAAAGGCGAAACTGTCGCGCGTACGTGCTCGAAGCGTGCAAGCTGTTGATTGTTTTGGTATTCGTTGGGAAGGCTGGAAAGGACATGAGTGCAAAAGGAAAGTTGAGGTGAAAAGCCAAAGCACGCGTCAATCCCGACGTCACCTGCTTGGCGGGCGCTATTTGCCCAGCTATACAGTAGTGCAACCGTGGTCGTGTATGGAATTATTGAACGCCAATGTTCGGTGCTTCGCGTGGTTTTCACGTGTCACTACGCGTGAAGTGCGCGGTTCGTCCCATCCGAAAGGGACTGCTGACTTCAGTCGCGGCGAGGCAGAGTGATCTTCGCACCCAGACCACAACGCTCTTGTGGAAGTGTGCACTGCCGGCCATATGTCATGATCAATCAAGAGTCAAATGCCGCTGAGTTCTACAGAGGGATGAGGTGACAGCCGAGAAGGCCACGACCTCCCCAATTGCGTCGCGGAGTAAGGCGTAACTCTTGTCCTTGCAGTGGGGCTCCCTCTCCGTCTCGCAGAATCTTTACCAGAATGGGTCGCTGTGAGTCAGGGGTCAGCACCGACACGAAAGGTACTGCCTCTATGACTTACATCCTCGTTCTGCTGTACGACCTCTGCAACCTTCGTGAGTCTTTCGTGGTTTGTCCAGCTTGCTGTGCCAAATTTCGTAACGCGATCCCCGACCTTCAAACCAGCTTGATCTGCCGGGCTGTTCGGCACAACAGAGTTCACTTTCGCGAATGGAGGCTCGACAACTGGAGCGGCGGAGCTGCCTGTTGAAGACGGCAGGCCTCTGGACTGCGGCGAAGGAGGGTCTTCGGCTGCTTTTCCCGCCGCGAATCGTTCATGCACAGCGTCCTCCAGTCTTGACATAACTGCCTTGTGATCATTTTTCAAACGTACAATTCGTGCTCTTGTTGTTCGGATTTGCGCAACGTCGATGTCCGCTCGAGGGAATCCGTCGCGGTCGGTAAGTGGTGTCTGCATATTGACGCCATGCTAGACTTCAGTCAGCATATCACGCATAGCCATAGTCATCGCTTGCTCTCACCGAGTCCAGCACTGAGCCAAGCGCCGACAGCTCTGCCTCGATATTGTCCTTCTGTGTCACAAGCTCTTGCAACGACCTCTTCTCGACAGTTTCATTGGAGAGTCCTTGTGAACTCGGGCCAGACGCCACGGTCGGCGCGTGCAGATCGTCCATTCTGAGCCCCATCGATCCTGTCGTTTGACAGTTTGAGGCGTAATCGGCTGTCGGGTTGTCTGTTGTGATAGATGATGGCTTGAGGCAGCAGGAGAGAGCGTAATGTAGATGACCTACGCTGTGGGGCACCGCTTTCGTCTGAGGACTTGGAAGCTACAGTTGGGGGATAATGGCAACAGTCTGGGTTGCGCTGTGAGTGCTTTCTGTACTAGTGCTACGAACTCGCAACAACAAAGGCTGGGGAGGAGACGGACACAGCTCCGCAAAGCTTCATCTTTCTCGCCTTCTGCCTTCTGCCTTCTGCCTTCCGCCTCAGAACGCTCGTGTCTTCGCTCGATATTTCCTTCGACGGGACCCCTCTGCTTTGGGAATCGATACTGGATCAGCGGAGAATCAACGATCTCGCTCGCTGCTGCTCGATGGGATAGATTTGCCTCACGATGACGTTAGAACAGCAAGGTAATGTTGCTCGGCTTTATGTTCAGATGAGCACGCGTGTACGTGCTTTGAGCGTCATATCGAGGTTAGGCAGGTAGGGCATGAGAGTGGGTCTATATAGCTCTCGCTGCCTCTTTCAACCATTTCACCACTTGTCGTTCGCAGCTGCCTCAATCCTTGCACCACCGCACCGCACCGCACCCCACCGCACCGCACACTTGTACCATGGCTTCTCAAACACTTTCGACCGGCCTGGAAAAGCTTCAGCAGACCGTCCAGGGCGCACCAGAGAGCGCGAAGCTACACGACATCGCGAGACATACCAAAGACGCACATGATCCGACGTTCCAGCTCACCACAGAGTATGGCGTGAAGCAGTCTAATACAGGTATGCTGATTCCTTTGCTGGCGGCGCTTCCGAAGTCGATCAAACTGACAGTACCAGATGACTGGCTCAAGGTGGCAACCGACGACCGCATCGGCCCTCAACTCTTGGAGGACCACATGGCAAGAGAAAAGATCAATCACTTCGATCACGAGCGTATACCAGAGCGAGTCGTGCATGCTCGCGGTGCAGGTGCTTTCGGTACCTTCAAGCTACATAAGTCTCTGGAACAATATACATCGGCAAAAACCTTGACAGACACCTCGCGAACCACGCCAGTCTTCGTTCGCTTCTCCACCGTTCTGGGAAGCCGCGGCAGTGCAGACACTGTTCGCGATGTACGTGGCTTCGCCATCAAGCACTACACTCCAGAGGGCAACTGGGACGTTGTGGGCAACAACGCAAGTCCGATAAAAGCTTTGGCTCGACTGGACGTGTACTGACTGGGACGCAGATTCCTGTCTTCTTCATTCAAGACGCCATCAAGTTTCCCGATGTGATTCATGCTGGCAAACCTGAGCCACACAACGAAGTTCCACAGGCACAGTCCGCGCACAACAACTTCTGGGACTTCCAGTACCTGCACACAGAAGCTACGCACATGTTCATGTGGACGCAGTCTGATCGAGCTATCCCTCGCTCTTATCGAATGATGCAGGGCTTTGGAGTCAACACCTTCACTTTAATCAACGACAAGCAGGAGCGTTTCTTCGTCAAGTTCCATTGGACACCACATCTTGGTGTTCACAGCTTGGTGTGGGATGAAGCTCTGAAGCTGGCAGGCCAGAACCCAGACTTTCACAGGGTCGACTTATGGGAAGCCATCAAGAGTGGGGCATATCCAAAGTGGGACTTCGGCGTTCAGGTCGTTCCTGAAAGCGAACAAGACAACTTCGAATTTGACATTCTCGATGCTACAAAGGTCTGGCCCGAAGACCTTGTGCCAGTTCAGTACGTGGGCGAGCTGGAGCTCAACCGTAACCCCGACGAGTACTTTCCCCAGACGGAACAAGTCGCATTTTGCACAGGTCACCTTGTGCCTGGCATCGGCTTCTCGGACGATCCACTCCTCCAAGGCCGCAACTTCAGCTATCAAGACACGCAGCTATCTCGTCTCGGCATCAACTTCCAGGAACTGCCGATCAATCGCCCTGTGTGCCCAGTCATGAGCAATAACAGGGATGGTCAGCTACGTCACACAATCACCAAGGGTACCGTCAACTACTGGCCGAACAGATACGGCGCTGCGCCACCAGCGAAGCCAGAGGAATCCTTCATCGATTATCCCCAGAAGGTCATTGGAATGAAAGCTCGCTTGAGGTCCAAGAAGTTCTCCGAGCACTTCAACCAAGCGCAGCTCTTTTACAACTCGCTATCTGAGCCCGAGAAGCAGCATGTCGCATCTGCTCTATCCTTTGAGCTTGATCACTGTGAAGATCCTATTGTGTACGAACGAATGTCTCAGCGTCTCGCTGATGTCGACCTGAGTCTGGCGCAGCAAGTCGCCGAACTCGTCGGTGCTTCCATCCCAGACAAGCAAGGGCGACCGAACCACGGCAAGAAAGCCAAAGGCCTCAGCCAGACCGAGTTCCCTGGAAAGACGCCTACCATCGAGACTCGGCGTGTGGCGATCATCATCGCTGATGGTTATGACCAAAATGCTTATCACGGTATCGTTGCAGCCCTTAAGGCGTGCCAAGCGTTGCCTTTCACGATCGCGCCGCGACGTACACCTATCTATCCAGCCGGAGAGAGCAAGGAGAACAGCAAGGGCGTGACGCCAGACCATCACCTTGAAGGCATGCGAAGTACCATGTTCGACTCTGTCTTTGTTCCCGGAGGTGCAGCTTCGGTTCAAACACTTCGAAAGAATGGTCGCGCCCTTCACTGGGTTCGTGAGGCCTTTGCTCACCTCAAGGCCATTGGCGCTGTTGGTGAAGCAGTTGATTTCGTTCGAGACGCATGTCAGCTACCGGGTGTGGAGTTCTCGACAAGCGAAGCAGTCACTGACAGCTTCGGCGTCGTCACCGCTGCGAAGGTGCAGCCAACATCCTTTAAGGAGACTGTCAACATTGCGAAGGGAGCTGTCAACTATGTTGACGCTTACTTCTACGAGATCTCGCAGCACCGAAACTTCGAGCGAGAACTCAAGGGCTTCCCGCAGATGGTGGCATACTGAAAGTCCTACGGGAAGTAATTACATCCCCAATGATACCACGAACGCGAATGATTTGTTCGATTTGCTTCCACCTGACCTTTCTCGTTCGTGGTTGATTTTCACGTCCTTCTCTTTACACTACTACATTGACACAAACACGATCTCGAAGTTTCAATTTCACCACTACGACACGACAGCAAAATCGCTGTTTTGAATGGAAGAGAAGTGTCGTCATTGTCATTGCCTCGAAACGCGGCATGTTGCATGCATTCAACCGAATAGGTAAAAAAGATTTCTACAAGGTACAATGCTTCCCATCCTCCGCGACTCGCAGCCACAACGATCCCAAAACATATAACGCTTGCGCTCCTCCCGACTCCAATGACTATGCTTGCAGCACAACCTTCACACCAACATGAAACACCACCATCTCGTACCTCGCTGACGACGCTTGCAATTGCCATTCCGGCTGCTGGGGAAAAATTAAAGTTTTTTTTCGGTGGAGGGTGTCTGTGTCTGATCTGGCTTGGGCCGTCTACTCGTGAGGCTTGTCGACGTTGGATAGAAATCTTAGTCTGTCGTCGCTTGATGTGCTGGATGAGCTTCCCGATCGTGCTGATTTGTTGACTTTTTCAATGGTCGTCTCTGGTGGGGAGGGAGATCTTTGCGAAGAGGTTGCGGATGTTGGCTCTGCCCAGATGGCGCCACTGACGGGACCTAGGCTGAGGTATGTGGACTCTCGTCTTGGTGCAGACATTGTTTGATGGTAGCTTGTGGTGGTGGTGGTGGTGGTGGTAGTAGAGAGAGTGATTGACTCGTGTTAACCGTTGGTGGACTTTTTTTGAAGGAGGGAAGAGGGGACTTATCAGGCACCTTACCTAGGTATCTTTATACAGCTGTCGTGATGCTGTATTCGAGGAATGATGCCGCACGCATGTGGAAGGTCACGACTCGCTATCGATCGTAGTCTGGCGATGGCGGTGTATAGTCACGATCCCGGGCCTATGAGACGATCAAGTCGACCTCCTTTCGAAAGCCTTCCGTCTGTCCAGACGAGCTTGAACGAAAAGCATTCGGAGGCAGGACCGGGAAGAAAAGCATCGTAGCCGATGCAGTGCTGCTATTCGACCGGCTGGCGCGCTTGTCCTCGGCACAATTGAGAATTTGCGGAGAATGCACGTTGATTGTTGTGGGATGTACTGTAGCTACAGCTTCCGTAATAGTTGACATAGCAGCGTGATGACGTCTCTTTTGGCTGTAGAGGCAAATCGCTCCCGGACAGTCGTTACGGCAATAATGACATTTGTGGCGATGGTAGTAGTAGAGTGAGGGGGAAGACTAGGGAAAGATACCTACTTGTGTACTCTCGCGACTTCACGCGTTCTTTTGTGGACGACCCTAGGCATCCAAATGACACCATCGATGAACATTTGAAGTCCGGTTAGTCGCACGCCAAATCAGGTGATGCTTTCCTCCGTGTGTCGGGTCCGATTAGAGTAATCCATGCAGGCGGCGTGCCGACTTGATCTGCCCTAGAGGCGCAGAGAGCGAAGTTCGAGGCCAATCATGGTATTGGCAGTCTTTCCAGACTTTGCGTTGTTGCTGTCGCAGAGTAATAATGGCAGCATGGAAGCGAGAGTCGGGAAGCTGCAGAAGCATTGTGCGGTCGTTGACATATTATGCTTCCTCTGTTTGTCTCGCCGCGGCTTGTGTATTGCGGAGAACATTAATGCTAGTTCGGGGGCTACACTCAGCCTTGCGGTGCGTCATATGGATATCATGCAGTGCACCCATCCTGTCAAGTTGACTGCCGGTTCACCGCATATCGCTAGCCCGCAGGCGTCGGCGTAGGCGTCGGCGCAGGCGTAGGCGTAGGCAGCGGTGTGTGCGCTCGCTCTCGAAGCTCTTTCCAGCCAGCGACTTGCCGTGCAGACCCGCAATCCTGAGCTTCGTGTCAACAGTAAGGGGCGGAGTCGTCGAGTCTGAAATGGCATGAAAAGCGAAATGGGCAAACCTTGAACAAAACAAACGCATCAAAAGCGCTGCCAGTGCGCTGCCAGTTCGTTCCGCCTGTCGCTTGGCGAGCCACTCTGGCGGCCCTCTGCTTCCCTCCCGGCTTCTTCGCGACACCGCCAACCGCCAACCGTGTTGACCACAAACAACCTCGCGCAGGCCAGCCAGCCAGTTTCGTCTCGTCTCGACGTCGCCTGCTGGGATGGCGCTCTTTTTGCTTGCTTGCTTGCTTGCTTGCTTGCCTTGGTGAAGCACTGCCATTGTGGCGCTGCGTGGCCACGCATTGGCAATTTGGCACTCGGATGCCCTGCAATCACATGAACTCTGCACAGGCTCCACGATGGGCCATCGTTCGTTGGATGAGGGGCCTCGATTAAGCTTCACTGCCGTCACAAGGATGGCCCTGTGGTACTGCTACGGCGACCACAACGCAGCCGGCATTAGCTCTCGACGTGAGACGCAGATACTGGATAGCGTCGCCGGGGATGCTGGCCCGCACAGCGCCTTTCCCTCGCAGCCAGATGCCCGTGGATGCAAGAAAGAGCGTTGAAAAAGACACAAGATGGATAAGTGCAGAATGGGCATGCCTGCGCCGCGTGGCAGCTTGACACCTGCTCCTTGCTTCGCGCAGCATACCAACGGACTGCAGCGGCTATCTGCCATGAAAGCATCCCCATCCCACAACCCACAGAGCTCGTCGTACTACAGATGGGGTGGTGATGGAATTTGTTTGCGCCCCGACTCAGTATAAAGCATTACCCATCTCCCTGGACCTGACCTCAGGCTCTACTTGACCCGAAATATATACATCATATATATCGAGAGCGCTTGGCAAGTGCACTCAATCACTCGGCTTTTTAGACGAATCCACTCACAGCCTTTCGCCGACGGCACGCACCTGTATGGTTTTCGACCCTCTCACGCCAGCTACCCACTTGAACTTCTGCTAACGTCCCGAAGCAAGCATTTTCACGCCTTCTCTCGAAAGCTACGCGCCGCCATGTGTACTCAAGTCACCCACGAGTACACAGTATGCAAGCACAAGACTGTGGAGAGGATTCCGTGCGCGGCCTCCAGAAGAGGGCCTTGCGGTGTGCTCAGTCCGAGGACGGTGGTACATCATTCGAAATGCACCAAGTGTTCTGGTGGTTAACACGTAAGTGTGCATGGAATAGTGAGGCGGCGGCGGCGGCGGCGGCGGTGTTGATGTTGGCTGACCAGACTAGGTTTCACGTTCGTTCGCTCTACTGGCTTTCCGACAGCACAGTACATTGTCGATGTCTTGAGGTTTGTCACTTGTGGCAGGGAGATGCGGTACCTTCTGCGCGACGAACTGAGCGGCAGGGGATCTGGCGTTGCGCTTGGGAAGAATGACGCCGTCTCACGACCCTTTTGACACGGGCGGCATATTATAATGCGATCAATTTCACGCTGTACACTATCACGACTTGAACGACAGCTGGTAACGACCAAATGCCATTGATCCTACGGACTGTTGTGGCGCACGCGAAGTTGTGGTATTACCGGAGTGGTATGATGTGGTACAGAGCCACTGCGGAGCTGTGTGTAGCGGTGTCTGCCTGGGATGAATCCATGATTGCCGGACGTCCCGGCTTGTATCACAGACTACTTCAGTTGCTCGAAAATGTTGGCTTTGCGCCAGCTTGCACGCGGCACTGCCTCCGAGGCCAGCGACGGGATGTGAGAAATCATATGTTGACGAGTGCATCGGGCATATGCGCATTATTCACGGACAGGCTCATGCGGCCAACGGATGCGAGATGCGGGCGGCCGTCTTGCGATCCCTTTGCTGCAAATGATTCGCGCGCGGCAGAAACTCGTCAAGGTTCTGCACGTCACAATGCCGGTCGGGGTTGTTTGTCAGCGAGTCGTGAAGAAGAGATGTGTGGCATTTGGCATTTGGCTCAGAAGTCTGCGGAGCGGCAAGCAGGGCTCCCATGGTGCCGTCAGATTAGAGTAGGTAGTCAGCAGGTGTGAAAGTGAAAGGGTGCGAGTGAGCACTGGCCAGTCATCGCACTTCATGCCGATGCATCATGCTGCTCGATAGTCGATACCGTAGCTGATAGCTCCAATTATTGGCAGCTTGCTGCCAATCTAGACACCGCGCGACGATTTTTTTCAAGTTGTCCGCCAAGACCGAAATGATTGGCTAAGAAAAGTTGTAGAGCTAATATCCCGTCAAAGTTGATAAAGAATTTCACTTACCTCGCGTTTCTAGCTTCGAAGCTAGGCTTTCGCTACGTAAGCCCGGCTACGTACCTCGAAGATTCGCTTTCTAGTTAAACCTTAAAGGACTATTAGTAAAATTCTCGAGTATCTAGATAAGTAGCAAGCTAGCCGTAAGTTAATATAGCCTATACTAACTAATAAAATAGCTAGGTTTTAGTATTAAAATCTATTAAAAGTACTATAATATTCTAATTTAAATTATAAAATAAAAATAAAATATTAGTTTTAGAATTCATCTATCTAGATATTAGTTAAGAGTAGTTTAATAGTAACTAAAACTTACTAAATTAGTAAATTCTAAGTAAGTATTTATTTAATATAATTAAATACTAATTAAATACTAAATATAAAATAATTAGTACTAGTATTGTTAGCTTACTTTCTAAGAAAATATTAGTTAGAACGCTAGAACTAATAGTTAGTAGTAATATATTAGTTAAATATTAGCTTAGCTCTAGAAAATTAATAATATAATCTTTAGAAAACTAAAAAGTTAGATATTTAGAATTTCGAATTTCGAAAATTTCGGAATTTCTTAAAGTGTAACTATTTAGTAGTTAATACTTCTAATCAATTTCTATTCGTCTTAGATTCGGAATTCTAGCAAGCTGCCATTCTTGGAATGCGATAGTGGTCCACAACACTTCCTAGTTCTGATTTCCTCAACGTTGAAGCCCATACTTCGAGTAGTGGTCTTGCCAAGCCATTCGGACCGGGCTTGATCATTGATGCTATATCGAATTTCATGCTGCCCCTTGCAATAGCAGAGTCAAAGCATTGGCAGCAAATGCTGATGAGAAATTATTGTGAGAAGAGCATACGCGCAAGGTTAGGTTCAGGTTCGTTGAGCGCTGCGGCTCGGCACACGAAGCTTGGCATTGGCATTCAGGCATTCATCGACAACTGCTTCAACACCCTCAAGTTCTTTCCATGGCTTCAAATGTTCATGCACAAAAATGACCACATGTCTCGGGTCGGCTAGTTAATCATCAACATCCGGTCGGCTTCCAGCTGCCACATCCGCACCACATGTCGGTGGACATCAACTGGGAAGCGCTCACTGGTGGCGAGGACGGCGCTGCCCTGGCTGAGACGATTCGACAATTCATCCACGAGCGCTTTCAATCCATCCAACTTCCCGCTTTGATAAGATCAGTCGCAGTGCATGGCTTCGAATTTGGCAAGATTGCTCCCGAAATCATCATCAAGGACATCGGCGATCCCTTGCCAGACTTCTACGAGAGCGAGGAAGAAGATTCTGTGGGCGAGCATGGAGATACTCCCAACATTGCACACAGCTTTCCACGCCATCAATCTACAAGTGTGCGGCATCCTAGAGGCGCGGATGGCCCGCGTCGTCAGTCTGACCTGAATATCCTGCATCAATCGGGGGCACACAATCTCACACGAGGGACGACACCGGGCATTCTGGGGCATACATCCAATCTCGGCTACTTTCACCTGCCACTGTCAGCTGGCTTGCCCGGTACACACACTCCTTTGGCTGCGGTCGCTGGCGCTCACTTTCAAAACGCTCATGTACCTCCTCACGGCGGCCATCACCATGCAGACTCTTTTACCTCTGTCTCGCCATCCTCCACAGCCACTCCAGTATCCTCGCAAGACCATGCATACTTTAGTCAGCAACCAGGCTCAGCTGTGGCAGATGACCTTGACCTATCTTCCAGTTCCCTGAAACATGCTCACCCAGAGAGAAGTCCAGACGACCTACAGGTCGTTTTCCATGCAACATATGCAGGTGATATCAAACTCTCCCTTACAGCTGATGTCTTCCTGGACTATCCCATGCCCAGCTTTGTGGGAATCCCTCTGAAACTGAAGATCACTGGGCTTACGTTCAACGGCGTCGGTATCCTGGCTTACATCAAGAAACGAGCACATCTTTGCTTCTTAGGCCTCGAAGATGCAGAGGCGCTTGTTGGTGGCGAGCCGACTTTCGATTCGCTGGATGCGAAGACGGAACATGAGTCAAGTCACGACATGGATTCGGGCAAGGTTGGGACTCTGCTGGAGGATATCAAGATTGAAAGCGAGATGGGCGAAACCGACAGTGGGAAACAAGTTCTCAAGAATGTCGGCAAGATTGAGAAATTCATCCTGGAACAAGTGCAGCGAATCTTCGAAGATGAGTTTGTCTACCCGAGCTTCTGGACTTTCCTCGTATGAGGTAAATTCTTAGTCACTGGCCAGTCTCCGCCACTGAGGGTCTTCTGGGCAGAGCAAACTCAACGGGCGCGTATATATGTCCACACATATCCTTACATATGGAACTACGGCCCGCAAGAATTTGGATGTGTTGAACGGCACTTGCATGCAAATAAGCCAGGCCTACGAAAAGTCTGACCTTGCCTGTGCACATCCAAATAAATGGCGGCCTTGTTGGGGCGGTACGGTGGTCACGCGGCCCGTTGGCGAGATGCAGCTGTCAAAATATGCTGTGCCACAAGGGATGCAGACTGTGTTTCATCGCACCAACAGCAGTCAGAGGTTGCAAGTCGCACTTCACCTGCACACGGCCGCTGTCAACAAAAAGCGCGCAGCCGTATCGTCTTACTATGTGGCGTGAAACTCCGTACCACACCCCTCGACGAGCTATGCTTCTGCGGATAGCTTCACAGGTTGACTTGTCGAGCGCCATTTGAATGCCAATGCAGCTCATACCGCATGGTTCGATGATTGTCCCGCATTGAAAATCGATCGCGTCGAAAGAGCTAGCAAGCGTCAGGTCTGAGGATCTCTCAACTCACAGGAGAGAGATATATAGTCATCGAATCGCAGGGGCACTTCTCATTGGAAAGGCCTCCTCTCGCAGCGCTGATCTGGTCTTTCTTTCAGCTGCGGTGAGTGAAAGTTGGGATTCCACGCATTCAGGGAGAGCCAAGCAGTGGTCGCGAGTCGCATTTGCATGCCGCACTTTCGGGCTCAAGTCTCCGAAAATGGAGGTTGCTTGATCTGAGTTGTCCACCATGCTTTCACGACGTCGAAGTTTTACTTTTGATCGGAGCGGCCGGGGCTGGAGCGGTACAAGGTCCTTTCGAGATCGTGTGCCAGCCTAGACCTCGTCACATTGTCTGGACAACCCTTGCTCCTGCGCAGGCCAGCCTCGCGAGTGAAGCTGCCAAGATTCCAGCCAATGTGTGCAGATCGAGTCAGTGACCTGCGCGCATTCTCCAGCATGAAACGAGAGCTGTGAAGAGCTGTTAAAGCAGGTCATTGGACGAGTTGCGAAGCAGGAGGCATGCGAAAAGGTGCATCGCATCACTTTGAGGGATGCGGCCAAACAACCACATTACTAAATAAGCTTTGCGCCATCTGCACGGGTGCCCTCTCCATCGAAACCTTCAAAGTATAGCAGAAAGGTCTATGCTGAAGTCCGATCAGGTTCTCCGGGTCAATCCACGCACATAAGCGAACGTGTGATGCATCAACCCAGACCGAAGGCTTTCCCAGAAAATTGGGTCAACCTTCTCCAGCTCTTGCGGAGCAAACAACCACTTCCAGGGAGACGCGGCTGTCGCGGCAACAATGGGCATTTCACGGTATGCATCAAGCTTTTATTCAGATGCCATGCCTACCATTGTTTTATGATGAACTCCTGCCAAACGTCGATACATTCCACGACGATCGTTTCCTTGGTGCTGCGTCGCCGAAGGTGATGGTGAGCAACGTCAATCGGTCTCAGACGTCTTTACCATCAAAAAGTCCAATAAACAAAGTCCTGCTGCACCGACCTATGCGACTTGCAGCATTGGCGTGTTACAAGCTAATGGAACCAGTTCTGTCATAGCTGTGCTTGTAGGAAGACCCACACCCCTACAGGCTGTAGCACAACGACCATGCAAGGAGAGATCTGTGCCACAAGTGCTGAGGCTATCAGGGCACCTTAGCTGAATAGAGGTGGTGTGCACGCAGTTTTCAACAGCTTCGTCAACAGTTTGAGGTCCACAATACCTTCCGAGAAGAGTCGAATTTGCTTCCCAATTTGGTCTTAACGAAGGCGCTCTATCTGTAGAGCGCCCTTTCCAAGAGAAACGGGTATAGCGTACACAATTTTCGCACAACTTGTCCTCTCGTCGCAACTTCTGTCCTCGACGCTTCGTTAACTAGGGTATTCAAGACTCTATAGCAACGCCAATCAGCTGTCCCGAAGTCTTCCGAAAGTGGTTGAAGAATCCACCTGTTGAGTTGGAAAACGACTGCACACCACCTCTAATAAACAGGTGCGTAGATCCAACACCATCCTTCAACGTCAATCCTGGTGCCATTTCCACCTGAAACAACGCCTCTTCACGCCAGTCCATATTCCTCTCCAATGGTGTTTCGACCTACCCTTCATCCTCCAGGAGAGGAATATCACACCCTTTTGTCGGACACAACTGAGAAACATTGTCAACAGCCCAATGCAGACGGCTGACTTGTCTTTGCAGGCGGGACACACGGCATGGTCAGGACGGGTATGATGTTCTCCATCTATGCCGCGTACATGTGCATTAGAGTCGGTGTGATCAGCTCCGCTGCTGCATTCACTGATCGCTACACACGACTTCATAGGGTACTAGCCCGTATTTTCACACGCCGCTGGCTGTTGAAGCTAGGATCTTGTGCGAATGGGGATGATGCTGCCGGCCACCTGCGATAGTCAGCCTTACCTAGCCACGTCACCGAGACCCATACCAGCGGCGAAAGCACTGCAATCGCAGTACCGCTCCCACGCAAGACCCACTGCTGCAGTATGTCTATGGCAGCAGTTCGTGTTAGATACGAAACCACTCGACGAGCTGGCTTTTGGGCATCATCATATTGAGAGGCACTCTGTTGCAGCATGGTAAGCCAATACCATGACCTTCCATCACTCCTGAACGACGTTGTACTCGAAACACACGACATCGAGTCCCTGGCATTGACTAATGCTGTGATGGGATCATGTACACACGTGTGTTGGCGCACTGGTCCTGTTCTCGAGCATTCTTCGCGCGCGGTTCTGGAGTGAAGGTCTACGTAGCGACTATCGCCAAGCTTTCATTGGAAACCCGCTAGCTGCTTGTTGATCATTCAGCGATCGACAGTAGACACTGTTAACATCACTTGGCACTACGCCTTTGCGACCTCGATGATGTGGCATTCGAACGCTGTTCATAGACAGAGACCCGTAAGCAGCAAATCGAACACGAGAAGGAAACGATGATGCAAAATGCTCGCATCCACATACGAGCCCAGAGAATGGCGAGGGAGCCTAGGCCTGGTCCTTGCAAGCAGAACAGCCACAAGTCCAGGGTAGAAGACCTTCCCTGTCCACCCTCGCGCCCTTTGGTACAAGATCGTTGTAGGTATTCTTGACATCATCCCACTCCCCGGTCATGCAGCATTGGCGAGCATCGTTTCGTGTTATCATGCGGTAAGCCGCGAATATCGTCTGGCATTTCCGGAGTGCATACTCTTTACGTCGACAATCATTCTTACCCCAGGATGTTGTACAACAAAACCGCGGCTTCGCTCATTTCTGCTTCCGCGCCGTCTTGGGCTAATTGCAAGTCGGCCTTGCCTAAAATCACGACCAGAACAGATCGCTTGGGCTGCTTAATAAGAGAACATGTGCCATGAACGGATCAGGACGAAAGGAAGAGAACCAGTGCTACTGACTGGCAAGCGTGTAAGCAGCGAATGGCGTGATATCACAGGGTTCGTCACAAACTTCCTGTCACCAGATCCCACGGACCCACGCTTGTTCACTTCCCAAAGAGGAAAATTGTCACATCGAAAAAAAAGGCTATCTGCTTCGACTTACCCGTAGAGTTCGTATGTCAGCAGCGGAGCACTAAGCAATACGTATTACGTGGGCATGAATGAATGAACGGCTTGGCTGTTGGTGATAATAAGCACCACATAGCCTCGGCGTGACGTGATCTGCATACTCGCCCAAGCCAAAAAAAAAAAAAGAAAGTCTAAGAATGATCCATCGTCGTCCACAGCGGTGTGAGACCAACAAGCTTGGCAATTCTGACAAGGGAAACGTTAAATCGATCGAACAGCGAGACCAAGATGTGTGTTTCGTTACGATACGTCTTCTCCAATGTTCAGGTTCAGGCTCATCAAAGAGAAGGATAGTAGAGAGAGAGAGTGTGTGTATGTTCTTCTTTGTTTTTCTTCTCAGAGCACAACCGCGAAAAGTACAAACTCCCATCCGTTTCGCATCTCGTTAGTAGGTTCGCAATAGAAAGCGGAAACCGCATCAAAAAATCAATAATCCCGGCAGAGGAAGTTCAGAGCATCCGACCCTTTTTCAGATGTATCTCAATATACAACATCTTCGAGATCCCATCCCGTGCTATGTAAGGTTTTTTGAATAGTCGGCAAGTCAGCATC
>LFZO01000222.1:0-53983 GCA_001578225.1 Pseudocercospora musae | reverse complement strand
ATTAGAGACTAAAAGCAATAGAAAGGGAATATAACAAGCTAATCTAAAGCAAAGAAGACCTAAAGAGGATAGTAAGGTAGATTATTAAATAGGGATTCGTACAACAATTTGTACTAGTAAGGGAAACTAAGGAGTAGATAAGAAGGAGGGAAGAAGAGGGGGAAAGGAGGGTAGGGTAGTAGGCAAGGTAGTTAGAGGGTAATAACCATAACACTAGTATACCCTAGAGGAAGGAAAGCAAAGAAACGAGGAAGAACAATACTTATAAATAGGATAGGAGGGAGGTTTTTACTAACCAAATTAGTTTCCTACCTAAAACAACATATAGAAATAGACCTACATAGGCCGAAAGGCACTACAATAGGCAAATGAAATATCTATCTATCTATATATTCTAATAGTCTATTCTATTAAAATTAGAAATATATAAGATAGTAGCTATTATAATTTATAGCTAATAATCTATTTAAGACTTAGTATTAATATACTAGAAGTATAGATCTACTTATAGAAGTATAGACTACCTATTTAGTACAAAGTATATACTAAGACTATAACTATACTAGTATGTTTATTATTAAGATAGTAAATCTATCTAGATATATTTACCTATCTTATTATATACTATTATAAGCTCTATAAACGATAATATTAATATTTACGTATAGATTACTAGTAGACTAAGATCTTACGTTTAGCTAAAATCTACGAGCTAGGCAAGGGGCGAAATGCTAGCGAACCCTCGGAGTGCGTACAAGCCACAAGCCACAAGCCACCAGCCACAAGCCACCAGCCACTAGCCATCAGCCACCAGCCACCAGCCACCAGCTACCAGCCACGAGCTGCGCCATCCATTCCGATCCAATGCAGCAACTTCCAGCACTATTGTATACGAGAGCGCCCCGTCCGTTCCCATTTCGCTTTGGTATATTGTACAAAGCGCAGACCATGTTTAGACCGCGATAGCAGCATTCCTCTCACCCACCATTCACCACCCACCACCTTCCGCCATGCCAGCGATCGAGCCTCCCAAATCGCCTGGACGAAGAGCGTCTGGCAGTGCGCCGAACTCGCCCGGCAAAGATGGGCTGGACAAAGTGGAGCTGAGCGATCTTGACTCGAGCCCGCCGCAACTGCCCATCGAGCAGGATTTGATGCAATTGGCGAGACTGGGAGAGTTGCGCGCCATACAGAGACTGTTCGACAGCGGGAGATACAGTGCCAAGTCGACCGACGACCAGGGCATCACAACTTTACATGTAGGGAAAGACCAGCTGAAGAGAGATACATGTAATGTTGAAAAGGTGCTGATGTGTGAGTAGTGGGCTGCCATCAACGGACACCATGCCCTATGCCACTTCCTCATACAAGCCGGCGCGGATGTGAATGCCAAAGGCGGTGATGCCCAAGCGACCCCGGTGCTGTGGGCTAGTAAGCGCTTCAATCTCCACGTCATATCGCTGCTCCTTGCGAATGGTGCCGACCCTTTGATTCGAGATGACCAAGGCTACAACCTGCTCCATTCGGCAACGTTGGACGGCAATGTGTACCAACTGATAATGCTGTTGCATCATCCCGACATTCCAGTCGACATAACAGATGCTCAAGGACACACTTCACTCATGTGGGCAGCCTACAAAGGCTTCGGAGGCTGCATTGATATCCTGCTACGCTTCGGCGCGGACGTACATGCCACCGACAACATGGGGTTCACTGCGCTGCATTGGGCGCTTGTAAAAGGCAGCTATGTGTGCATACAGAAGCTAGTCGAGCATGGCAGTGATAAATTCGCTCGTAGCAAGCCGCAAGAAGGACAGACTGAAGGCGACACCCCAGCAATGACTGCATCGAAAATGAAAAGCGAGCGTCAGTGGCATAAGGCGCTGATCGACTCTGGCTTTGATGAGGCAGGAAATCCGATGCGCTTCCCAATCCCTATGGTCGAAGACAAGCGATGGTTCTTCAGCCGATTCCTCTTCTTCTGGCCATTTGTGCTCGGCGGCATTCAGCTTCACATGCTCGCATATATGAGTCCTTGGATGTCAATACCCGGGGTGCTCATTGTTGGATATGCTCTTCAATATGCTGTGCAAAAGACGCTAAGGTGGGCACCGAGTGATATGAAGACTATGCACAAGACGCCATTTCTTGCTGGTGTCTTTGCTGGAACCCTGTTCTGGGTCGGAGTTCGATACGTGACCAAGATCCTACCTAGTAAGTTCGTCGCACTCTTCCGCACAAGAGGGTGCCTGCTAATGTCGCCAAAGATACCCTCTGGACGAACTTCTTTTTGAACATAGCGTTTGCGACTTGCTACACTCTGTGTACCTATTTCTACTTTATGACGATGACGGCAGACCCTGGCTTTATACCCAAAGGCGCAAGCCGTGGACAGACGAAGAAAACGATTGATGAACTCGTAGAGCATAATGCGTTCAACGAGACCCACTTTTGTACAACATGTATGATACGCAAACCTTTGCGAAGCAAGCATTGCAGGCGTTGCGGCAGATGTGTCGCGAGGGAAGATCAGTAAGCTTAACACATTTTCGCGCGCGACAGCAAACTGACCTCTTCTAGCCATTGTCCTTGGGTTGATAACTGTGTGGCCGTAAATAACCACAAGCATTTCATCTTGTATGTGATGTTTATGATCTTTGGCATTGGTCTGTTAATACGACTCACGATTGCATGTGAGTACAAGCCTGAAATTCCTACTTTTGGCAACCGCTTACCTTCTCAGATCTGGAGGTTGTTCCGGCACCCACTGTCTACCAATGCACTTTGCTCAAGGGCGAGCTGTGCGCCGAACTTTTTAAGGACCCGTTGACAATCATCACTAACGCGTGGGGCTCGCTTCAGCTCACCTGGACATTCATGCTTCTCTTCGTGCATCTCTTCCAGGTGGCTAAGAATCTAACGACGTTTGAGAGCATGCGGAACATGGATCAAGTGGATCCGCTTATGTCTGCTGTCGCCGCTGGCACGATGAGTCTTGACGGAGCACAACTCACCGACAACGGCGCCGGACCTCATCCTGGTGGACATGGCCATGCTCACAAACACAGGAAGAAGGAAGGTTGTCTCACGCGGTGGTCACAAATGCTCGGTCTGGATGCCTTCATCACAATAGCATTCCAAGGGTACAAGGGCAGCAAAGACAAAAAGCACAAACACGCCAAGCGAGCAAATTCGTTCACGAGAGGCTTGTTTCGGAATTGTCAAGACTTCTGGCTTGACGGCCCTGTATTCGGGAGGAAGGATAGCAACAAGGGCTTGTTGAATGGTCAAACAGTGGACTACGCGAGCATGTACGAGCTGCCAAAGGGAGGACATCTGCGTTACCACGGCGGCTACGAGGAAGTTGCCACCGCAGGCATCGAAGAAGTATAGTCGCATTGTGTAGGCACTTAAGCCAATATTATTGGCAGCTTGCTGCCAGTCTAGACACTATGCAACGATCTTTTCAAGCTATCCGCTAAGACCGAAATAATTAGCTAAGAAAAGTTGTAGAACTAATATCCCATAAAAGTCAATAAAGGATTTGACTTGCCTTACGTTTTTAGCTTCGAAGCTAGCCTTAGTATATATATAGGGTCCGGTATAACTATAAGATTATAGTTCTAGGATTTGTAATAGTAATACTAAATCTTAGCTATTTACCTACTTACTAACTAATTCTATAACTATTAATACTACTATAAGCTATTCCTACTATTAGTAGCTATTCTTTTATAGTTTGTATTATTTAATTATTAGGCTAGTAAAGGAGAGTATCTATATATAGTACTAGCTATAAACCTAGAGATAATAGTATCGTCTATAGAGCTAAATCTCTCCTATCCTATCTAGAGTATAGTCTAAGGGCCTAGATAGTACCCTAGCGCAAAGGAGTCTAGCTCTATAACGACTAGTTATTTAGAAAACTAGCCTTAAACTTACCTACTAAGCCTAGTATAGCTATAACTATTATAAGAACTAATACCGAATTAATAGGCTAATTCCCCTAGGGAGGGAATCTACTCTAGGACTAAGGGACTAGAGTAGTAACCTAGGACTAATTATCCTAAAGAGGAAGGAGGAATAACTAAAGAGGAGGTTTTTATAAGAACTAGAAGAAGGAAAATAATATAGAGAATAAAGTACTTAGAAGATCCTAATACCTATACTAGCCTCCTATAGAAAGTATAGCCCTAGACTTATTTCCTAGGCCCTAGCTCTCTCTAGAGGCAATAGTATTAGTTCTAAAGGCTAGGTCTCTAATACAAACTACTCCTTGTACTATATATAAGGCATTCTATAAAGAATACCTAAGTACTAGGGCTAATATAGGAAATCTAATATTTAGTACTATAGATTATATTACTAGATACTAAGTAAGGATAGGGATAGTTCTTAACGAGGTAGAGAGCTACTATAGAAGTTAACTAGAAAATAGGAGGTATAATAAAGGCCTATATTTATAAAGGAAAGGAAGGAAGGAAAGGAAAGGAATAGGAATACTATCCTATCCCCTAAACTAGAGGTCCCTCCTATCTAGCCTATTAAGCTATAAGAGAATAAAGCTAAAGGATACTAGACTAGAGGGAATATATATAGTCTAGTTAGGATAATAGAGATATAGAGAACCTCTTAATATTTAATAGACTAGTATAACTTAGGATAGGGCATAGTATCTCTAATAATATTAGAGAGAGTAGAGGTTTTTAATACCTTACAAAGCCGGTAGGAACTTTAAGGAAGTTAGGAAGGTAGAGCAAATAGCTTTTTCCCTCCTAAAAAACATATAGTAGTAGTAGTAAATTCTTGCATTACTATACTATTCTAACTACTAGACAAGTAGCTATTCCTATTTGTTCTTAGAGGTAAAAGCCCTTAGCCTATAGCCTCCGGTATAAAACCCTTTATCTCCTTCCTATTTTATAGGATTCTATCCCTACCCTTATTGTCCGTTTAGGCTATAGGACATAGAGAGGATCTCTATAGCTCCTTCCTCTTACTAGGCTCCTATTTACTTCCTCCCTTCCTCCTCCTCCTTTTCTAGCTCCTCCTTTATAAAGGAGAACTATTCTAGGAGGCCCTCCTTAATTATCTACCTAGTTACTTCGTTTAGGCCTCTCTTAGTTTAGGTAAACTCCTACTACGATAATCCTATCCTCTAGATAAGTTAGTTCCTTATCCTTTTTCTCTCTAGGTAGAAGAGTATAACTATAAAAGAGGTATATAATGCGTAGTGTATAGTACTCGATTAGGACTACTCGAATTGCTAAAGGAGAAAGGGAAGAGAGGTATCTAGAGGGAAGATATATGCCTATAGGCTAAGATAGGTCGCCCCGGCCCTTCTTAGTCTATTTCGACTTAAGATAGGCTAACTAGGCCTATAATCGTAACATTGTCCCCTCTCTCTATAGGCCTACGTCCCGGAGGCTAGGGATAGAAAACTTTACTTATAGTTACTATTATATATAAAGTAAACCTTACTATTATTCAAAAAGCTTACTTAGGTAGCGATAACGCTATTGCCGTACCGCTATAGGGATTTAAGCTATCTAAGTCTATTCAAATTAGTCCCTTTTATAATATATACCCTTTAGGTATATCTTCTAGTACTACCGCTCTACTACCCCCTACGCCTAGCGCCGGAGGGAGCAAGCTATAGTCGACCCTTCTTAAGGCGGTTTTAGGCTAACTTAGTATAGCGGCCCCCTTCTTTCTATTAGTAGCGCCCTTTTTAGTTATCGCTAGTCACCTTTATATTACCCTAAGTCCTTTCGGACTATTTCGGCCCGATAGCTACCCGTATAAAGTTTAATAGCAATCCGTACCTTAACTATACTAATGTTATATAGGGCTATACCGGTAGAAGCCGTATTAGCCTTCTCGAGGCTATATGCCCCTAAATCGACCTATCCGATCGTAAGGAGGACCTTACTAACGAGACTAAGTACTTCGACTATCTAAAGTATACCTCCTATAGCTCGGGCTACTTCTAAGTAAGTCGTTTTAGCTCGAGATAGCTCGAATAGGGCTAACTAGCGTCTAGATTCCCTTAGAATATAAGCCTACTATTAAGGTAGCTAATAAATTGCGCTAGGAGGCTCTAGATACCTAGACTAAAGAGAAGAAGGCCTAAGAGGCCTACTAAGCTTATATATTGGTCTATAAGAAGGTTAAGAAGTACGTATTATCCTATAAGGAGTCGAGTTACGCTAATTAAGGTCCTTTAGGAAGTATCCCCGTTTTAAAGGTACTAGTAACCTCTATACCTATATAGGTAAGACTAAGTTTAATATATCTAGTCTATTTCGACCCTCTTCGCCCCGATTTGCCCTAGCTAATCCCTTTTAGATCCCTAGAAGGACTACGACGCTACGATAAGGAAGGAGATAGAGCGCGACCTAGCTACTAGGGTATATTTAGTTCCCTACGACCCATTTTGGCCCTAGCTAACCCTATTCGACTAGACCCCTACTAAGAAGCGTAAGCGAGTTAGAAATAGCTACGTTTCGTTATAGAAGAAGGCTAAAGGCCTTAAGAGAGACTAGTAGGAGGTAGCTAAGGGCCTAAGTACCTACCTTTAGTTATACGCGGATTAAGTCCTAGTATTTTAGTATAGCCTAGGCTATATACCCCCTAGCGAGGCCTATATATCTCTTGTATAGCTAGTAAAGGAGGAGCCGAGCGCTAATAATCTATCTAGGGAGTTTGTAACCCCTCGTAAGCGATTTAGTACCTAGTAGGCCCCTTTTAGATCGAGATAACCTATATACTTATTTAGTACAAGTCGAGGTTTAAGCTAGTAGTTCTAGCTATCCTTAGTTAGCCTATTTTAGGCTATTTGCGTCCCTTAAGCGAGGAGTTAGCTAGATATATCTAAATATAGTTAACCGAGGCTAAATTGCCTCGAGTTTGTCTATATTACCTCCCTTCGCCCTATTTAGGCCTATCTCTACGTCTATTACGCCTTGCTTAGGTACGTTTTACTAAATATTAACGGTACTAGGCCTATAGTAGAAGAGGAGAGTACATTTAGTACCGGAAGGGCTCGTATCTATATTTCGTTACTACCCTATAGTAGAGTACTACCCGTTTACGTAAGGAACGGATACTACCTCGTATTTACATTCCTTTAGGGCCTCTTCTAGCCCTCCGTTCGTCTAGCGAACGCCTTAAGAGCCGCCTTGCTTAGATACTCTACCGGTTCCTAGGTATTTTCCTCCTCTCTATACCCTTTCTAGGATATAAGGTATTCCTACTTCCCCTTAGGCCCCCTTTCTCTCTAGATAATTCTTTCGACCTTATATACGTCTAGGTCGGTTATCCGTATCTCGGAAGGGTCCTTCTAGTCCCTCTAGGTTACTTCTAGCTCGAAATAGTCCTCGAGGAGGGATATATAGAATATAGGGTATATATTAAATCCCTTAGGTAACTCAAGGCGGTACGCTACCTTATTAACTACCTTCTATACTCGGAAGGGCCCTATATACTTATAGTCTAGCTTCTTCGACTAGCGGACTATATCGAGGAACCTTACGTTAAGGTATACCTAGTCGCCGATAGCGTAGGTCTTAGGTTTCTATCCCTTATCGTACTATCGGGCCTAGTACTCCTTTGCCTTCTCTAGCCGAGCCTTTAGACCGTCTCGAATATCTCTTACTCTAGCTACTAGTACCTTAGCTCGGGGTACCTTTCCCTCTACTTAGGGCATTTTAGGCTACCTAGCGTAGAGCGGATCCTAGACGTTATACGTCTAGAAGGGCGTTATCCCTATTACTATATACTAACTATCGTTGTAGGCAAACTCGGCTAAGCTTAGAAGGCGTGCCTAGTCGTCCTACTCGAAGTTATAGTAAATACGTAGGTACTATTCTATCGTCTAGTTCTAGCGCTCGTTCTAACTATCTATCTAGGGATAGTAGGCGGTACTAAGGCCCCTACGGACCCCTATATAGTAGTAGAGGCTACTCTAGAACTTAGAGGTAAGGACTAGCCCCCAATCGGACGTAATAGACTATAGGATACTATATAGATAGACTACCTTCCTTAAGAAGAGGTCTACTAGCCCTTCGGTAGTAATCCCCTTCTAATATAGTATATAATAGGCTATCTTAGAGTACCTATCTACTACAACGAGGATACTATCGTAGGTTTAGCCTAGGACGGTACTTAGGAGTAGATCGGTAACGAAGTCGAGCGTTAGATCTTCCTATAGTGCCTTAGAGGGTTTCTCGGCGTATAGTACCCTATAGGGTAGGTACCTCTATAGCTTTACTTAGGTATATACTTTATAGCTACGCGTATAATCCTTAATATAGTACCTAACTTTAGGCTAGTAGTATCCTCTCCGTACTAGCTATAGGGTCCTTTCGAACCTAAAGTACCCTAATATAGGGTCGTCGTAGTAGAGCTAGAGCGCCTCTAGGCGAAGTAGGCCTACTAGTACGTATATTATATCCTAGTAGAAGAGGAACCCTTAGGATTCCTTCTACTACGCTAGCTATAGTTATTGTAGCTCGTCTCCGCTCTAGAGCGCCGCCCTAACCTTAATCGCCTTAGTATCTATTCCTAGTACTACCCGAATAGCGTTCGCGAAGCTATTTCGTACTTCCCCGACCTTAGTTATCCCTACGAGGTAGACGAAGGGTTTATCGCCTCCTTCCGATCCTCGTAAGGCCGAAGCGATCCTTACTAACCTAACCTAGGGCTCCTCGCCTACGAGTTGCCTCTATAACCTCTCGAGGAGAGTACGAGAGTCTTCTTCGCTTACCTAGTAGCTAGAGTAGTTAATATTTATATAGTTAGGGCGCCTACTAGCCCTATTAGCTACCCCGTTCTCCCTTCCTAGATAGTATAAGATATAGAAGTCGAATATAGCGAGCTATTCGGCCTAGCGGACCTAACGTCTCGTAAGCTCCTTAGTTATTATAAACTATTTGAGGTTGTTATAGTCCGTAATAACCCCTACTTAGTACTATAGGCCCTCTAAGTAGTAGCGCTAGTACTTAAAGTACTCGACTATCCTTAGTATCTTACTATTGTAGATATCGTAGTTCCTTTCCGCCCTATTTATATTCTATAAGAAGAAGGCTACCGGGAACTAGTACGTCTTGCCTTTGTACTTATACTATTACATTATAACGCCTAATATAGCGTAGGTCGAGGCGTCCGTTTCGATCCTAATTAGTTAGGATAGATTAAAGTACTTTAGTACTAGGGCCGTATAGAACGCCTCCTTAAGTTAGTTAAATACTAACTTCGCTTCTATATCTAAGGTAAGCCGCTACGACTCCTCCTTACGTTACCTTCGCCTACCCTTAGCCGTATTAGGCCCTCGTTCCGTTAAGCGATTTAGGGGAGCCGCTATCTAGGAGAAGTGCCTAATGAAACGCCGGTAGTAGTTAGCGAATCCGATAAAGATACGTATATCTCTTACGCTCCTCGGTTCGGGCTACTCTCTAACTATAGTAATCCTTTCTAGCTCTATCTCGACCCTATTTGGGATAATTATATAGCTAAGGAACCTAATTCGGTCCTTATTAAACTCGTATTTACTAAGCTTCGCGTATAGCTTATAGTACTAGAGCCTCTCGAGGATAGTAGTAACGTATCGGATATATTCCTCTAGGTCTTAGAAGTATATTAGGATGTTATCTAGATAGACGATATAGATCGTATCTACTAGGTCCGATAAGGCGCTAAGGATATAGCTTTAGAATATAGCTAGGGCATTTGTAAGCCTAAATAGTATTATAGTATACTCGAAGTACCTATATCTTATATAGAAAGTAGTCTTCTACTCGTCCCCTTACTTAATACGGATCCTATAGTAGGTATCCCGAATATCGAGCTTCGTAAAGACCCGAGCCTTAGTAAGACGGTCTAAGGACTCCTATATAAGGGACAAGGGATACCGATTCTTTACCGCAATAGCGTTTAAACCCTAGTAGTCGACGTAGAGTCGTAGGCTCCTATCTTTCTTCTTAGTAAAGAGGATACCGGTACCCGTTAGGGACTTTAATAGGCGGATCTAGCCCTTCTCGAGGTATTTATCGAGGTATTTCTTTAGGACTACTAACTTAGTCTCTAAGAGATTATATAGCGGGTTATAAGGAGGGGTCTTACCCTCTATAAGGTCGATAGACAACTTATATAGGCCGTAATCGGGGAGTAGGGACGCGTCTCCTTTCTCGAATATTCTATAGAGGTATTTATACTCCGATAGGAGGCTATTCGGGTTATCTTAGTCCGTTTTAACTATCGATATTACGAAGAGACGTATATCCCTATCTAATATAACCTTCGAGAAGTCGGAAGGATCCGATAGGGCGTAGGCGCGCTACTTACGAGCTCCCTTTCTCCTCTAAATAGCTATCTTAGCTACAAAGTCGATCGAAGGGTTCTATCGTTCTAACTAGGATATGCCTAGTACGATATTAAAGCTATAGATCCTTCTAACGGCGAAATTGTCTACGTAGCCTTACTACTAACTACTCGTATCCGATAGTTCGTAGGATATATAGTATTTACTACTTATAGCTAGTAACTAGCCGTTAAGGATCTTATACCGCTCGGCGTCTATATTACTTAGGGCGAGGCTAGCCTCTTTAGCTACTATAGTATCTAAGATATTAGCCTAAGAGCCGCAATCGATAAGCCCTCTAAGTATATAGGAGTTCTTACCCTATTGTAGCTTAACGTCTAGTTAGATTAACTAAAACTAGTCCTAGTCGACCTATCTTAGTCTACCGGGCTTCGCGCTCCTCCTTTATTCCTTAGTATAAACGACCTAGCCCGCCGTAGCTAGGAGGGCTACTAGGTAGGTTTGTCTTTTTCCGATTCTAGATTATAGGTAGGGTATTAGGGCCTCTTATAGCCTATGTCGCTATAGTACTAGTACTAAGGGACTTCTTTATCCTTCTCGGACCTATTAGAGGCGCCTTAGCGCCTCTATAGGAAGCTTCGGCCCTTCCTACCTCGGCTACGACCTCCCGAGCTTCTAGGTAGCTTATCCGATACCGAGCTAGTTATACTATTATCTAAGTCGGAGCGGCCGCGCTTCTTATTACTCCGATCTTTATTCCTATAGGACCTACGCTCGTTCTCTAGTAAGTAGTAGTAGGTATTCGCTACCTCTTCCGCTTCGATTAGGGTCTAGAAGTACTATTAGCCTACCTCGATATAGTAGCGGATCCTCTTATCTATAGCTACTACGAAGTTATATATTATGTAGTCCTAACGATCCTCTTCGACCTTATCCTACTAGATCTTAATATAGTCTAGTAGCTCTAACGGGGTACGATTTCCCTAGTTAGCCTACTTTAGCCTATCTAGGGCTAATTAGCGGCGTTCTTCTTTCGTTCCTATAGAGTCTAGTATTACCTACTTTATCTTCTCCTAGGTATACTTCTAGGTCCAAATATCCGGTATATCGCTTCTATTTGACTTACTACTTCCTTTCTATCTATTCCTCGGCTAGGTCTACCTTTATTTCTTCTATAGAATAGATATAAGGGACCTACCTAAAGATACGGTCGTAGTCGGTAACCTATTAGTCGTAGTCTATATGCCCCTTACCTTCGAATACGTAGAGGTTCCTCGCCTTAGGGATAGCCGATCCTATAGGTATAGAGGGTAGTATAGTAGGGGCTGCGCTTAGTTAAGTACCCCCTTAATCTATAAGGAGGGAGGCTTCCTAAGCTATATCGGCTATTCTTTTCCTAAGATAGGCCAATTCGAGGCGTTACTTAGCCTATTTAGCCCGTTCTCCCTCGTACTAGAGCTAGGCCGCTAAGGCCTCGTCGTTACGGTCCTCTTCGGCGTCGCCCTATCCCTTATCGTCGTCGATAGTGTCCCCTAGCGAGTCGTTAGCTAGGGTAGAGGAATTATTGTCCTACTCGGTACTAGGAAAGTTTTCCTAGTTGTTTTCCTAGTTGTTTTCTTAGCTAACCGGATTGGATACTAAGGCCTTTACTTTCTTCTATACTATCCTAAGTACTACGTAGTACGCTTTAGAAGAGCAATTCGTATATAAAAGAGGTATATAATACGTAGTGTATAGTACTCGATTAGGACTACTCGAATTACTAAAGAAGAAAGGGAGGAGAGGTATCTAGAGGGAAGATATATGCCTATAGGCTAAGACAGGTCGACCCGGCCCTTCTTGGTTAGAAGTTGGTCTATTTCGACTCTAGATAGGCCGACTAGGCCCGTAATCGTAATACTATACTTAAGAAAGCGCTATAGAAGAATATAGTTATACCTCCTAGAAAGTACTATCTTACTAAAAGAGACTACTCGAAGAACGTTAGCTATCTCCTCGTATTATACTAAAAGACAAGATATTACCTTCGCGAATAGTTAGCTTCTAAGTAGAAGTTAGAGACTAAAGAAGAGTTATTTAACCTATAGTATAGCTAGCTTCGTAATTATATTAAGTAGTAGTTTAGAGTCGTAAAGGAAAGGTTTCTAATCCTTAAAGATATTCCTTCTAAGGAATATTCTATATAGTATTAGAGTCGCTTTATTATCGCCCTCGCTACTATTACTAACTTTATAAATAGCTATTAATAAACGCCGGAATCCGAGGATACGTTATTATAGTAGCCGGCTAATAGAGACGTTAGTTTAAACGATATTAATAAAGATATAGTAGTAAATTCTTGTATTACTATACTATTCTAACTACTAGATAAGTAGCTATCCCTATCTATTCTTAAAGGTAAAAGCCCTTAGTATATAGCCTCTAGTACAAAACCCTTTACCTCCTTCCTACTATATAGGATTCTATTCCTACCTTTTGTATTTGTTTAGGCTATAGGATATAGAGAGGATCTCTATAGCTCCTTCCTCTTACTAGGCTCCTATTTACTTCCTACCTTTCTCCTTCTCCTTCTCTAGCTCCTCCTTTGTAAGGGAGAACTATTCTAGGAGATCCTCCTTAATTATCTACCTTATTACTTTATTTAGGCCTCTCCTAGTCTAGGTAATCTCCTACTATAATAATCCTATCCTTTAGATAAGTAGGTTCCTTATCCTTTATCTCTCTAGGTAAAAGAGTATAACGTACTTAGGTATCTAGGCCCTATATCTATATATATACTCTAGTATCTTGCCTAGAACCCTCCTTCTTATTAGATATGCATTTAGGCTAATATATTTAGTCCTAATTAGGGTTACTATTATGCTTTGCTTCCTTAACTATCCCTAATATAGTTCGTTACTTTTTAGCCCTTCTTACTATACTATAGGGAGTTATTAGCCCTATTAAAATGCCTAACTTTTCCTAACTTAGCTTTCCTATTATATATTCTACCTCTAATACATCTACTATAATTTAGGTATTATTCCTCCCCGTTAGATATATTCCCTAGTCTATCTATTAACCTATTCTACTATCTATCTCTACCTTATCTTTAGGTCTTGTACTTAGGCTATACCCTTACTCCTCCTATATTCCCTCTAGACCTTCTTATACCTCTCCTAGATATACTTAGTTATAGGTTTATTATCTATCTTAAATAATTATTATCTTGCTATCTCTTATATATATAGGAAGGCTAGTAAAGGAGAGTACCTATACGCGGTACTAGCTACGAACCTAGAGGCGGCAACGTTGTCGTCGTCGATAGAGCCAAATCTCTCCTACCCGTAGCGCTACCTAAGGAGGCACTTTCAAGGCGCCCGGGTAAAAGGAGTCTAGCTCTAAGGCGACTAGCTATTTAGAAAACTATCTAGACTACCTATCGAGCCTAGCGTAGCTACAACTAGTACAAGAACTAATACCGAGTCGATAGGCTAACCTTTCTAGTAAGGGAATCTACCCTAGGGATAAGGAACTAGCGTAGTAACCTAGGACTAATTATCCCGAAGAGAAGGAAGGAATAACTAAAGAGGAGGTTTTAATAACTACTTAAAGGAAGAGGGAATATAGAGGATAAAGTACTTAGTATACCCTATAGCCTATAGCCCCTAGGGGAGTATAGCCCTAGATAGCTCCCTAGGCCCTAGCTTTTACCCTAAAGGCATAAACGCTAATTCTAAAGGCTAGGTATCTAATATAAACTACTCCTTATACTATATATAAGGTAGCCTACAAAGAATACCTAAGTATAGAAACTAATATAGGAAATCTAATTTCTAGTAGTATAGGTTATATAACTAGATACTAAGTAAGGGTAAGGATAGTTTATAGCTTAGTAGAGAGCTAATATAGAAGTTAACTAGAAAGTAGGAGGAATAGTAATAACCTATATTTAAAAGGGAGGGAGGAAGGGGAGGAAAGGAATAGGGGTACTACCCTATTCCCTAAACTAGATTTCCCTCCTACCTAGTTCAAAGCTATAAAGGAACGAGTTAACAAAGGATACTAAACTAGAGGAAGTAGATATAATCTAGTTAAGGCGATAGACATATAGGGAACCTCTTAATATTTAAAAGACTAGTATAACTAAGGATAGGGCTTAGTATCCCTTATAGTATAATAGAGAGTAGAGGTTTTTAATACTATACAAAACTAGTAGGGGCTTTAAGGGAGTCTTCGAAGGTAGAGTAAAAGGCTTTTTCCCTCCTAAGGAAAACTAGAGATCGCTACTTGTCTAGTAGTTAGAATAGTATAGTAATAAGATTAACCTACCTACCTATATATATAGGGATATAGGTAGGATTTGTACTTCCCTTTAGAGGACCCCCTCTACTACGCTTTTGTATACTCCTATAATATACCTTAGTACCTAGTTTTAGATCTTTTCTAGCCCTAGGGTAGCCCCTTTCCTATATCTAGGTAGTCCTTCTAGTATTATCTAGACTTTAGCTCTATATATTATTATAGGCCTTACTATAGCTATATATAGGTATTTTGCCTTCTAGAATAATACGCCTTATATACATTTGTATAGCCTTTAGAGTAAGCGTATCTAGGATATGCCTTTCTCTACTACTTTCTTAATATATAGGCCCTACTATAGTTTCGAATCTACCTATACTCCTAGTAGTCGGAGGGATAGAGTAGGTCTATCCTTAAACCCTAGTATATTAACTATAGCTTATAGGTTATATCTTGTTCTACTCTTAGTAAAGTAGATTAGTTAGTACTTCTATAGTATAAAGGTAGCCCTATATTTAGCTACCTATTGTATATATTTATTATATACTATCTCTAGCTTTCTATAGTTCCCTTCTATACTCTTCCTATATATAAGGATATTAGAGTTATCTATAAAGCCTATTACTATAGTTCCCTTATCCTCTAGGTTAGGGAGAAGTATAGATACAAAGAATAGGAATAGGATTAGTAAGAGGGTTAATCCTTATAGTATTCTAGTAGTTTAGGGCCTTACCTAGTCTATAAATTCTCTAAGTTTTAGGTATATAGTTATATCCTAAAGGAATAACTAGATAAATTGTATAATATATTATAGATATACTTTTATCTTAATATTGTATATTAGTCTCTAATATAATATATTATCGAATATCCCTAATATATCTAGGCAAAGTATAGATACTACTATTGTTAGGTCTATTTTCTAGACTATCTAGACCTATTCTATTGTTAGCTCTAGGGCTAATATAGTAGATCTTCCTAGCCTAGCTCCTATCTATAATTAGGAGAGGAGATCCCTTTCTTCTACTTCTTTACTTATTCTCCCTATAACAATAGCCTCTAGGACCTTTGCTAGGATATTTAGTAGTACTATAGGTCGGTATACTCCTAGCTTAGTATAGTCCGGCTTCTATAGTTTCTTTAGGATAACTATCATAGAGTGTTTAAAGGGTTTAGGATAGTATCCTTATTATAGGTATACTATAAAGAACCTACATAATATGTATCCAAGTTCCTTTCTACGTTCCTTAAGTATTAGGTTAATAATCTAATTAGGTCCTAGGGCTTTGCCCTTAGGGAGCCTATTAAGTATCTTCTAGAGTTCTCCTATTTTAACTTCTTCCTCTATCTAGAATAGGCTTAGGTAGGATACGTTTTGTATATCTTCTAAGTTAGCTTTCCTTAGCTCTAGAAAGAAGTATTAGGCTAGCGCTTCTACCTTCCCTTAGTTTTCTATTTATATTATACTATCCTTATCCCTAATCTCTAGGAACTATAGAAGGGGATATCTTTAGCCTATCCCTTCCTTAGCCTACCTAGCTAGCTTCTAGATCCTATTCGGGTCTTTAGTAATTTCTTTAACTATAGCTCTCTAGTCTAGGTTCCTATCTTTCCTAATCTACTTACCCTTAGCCTATAAGGCTATTAGGTATACTACTAGGTTCCCTTCTATTCTATCTTAGCTCTACTCTCTCTTTAGGTATCTTATCTTTTTTACTACTTTGCTATACTCCCTTAACTAGGTTATTTTAGTATACTTAGATAGTTTAGCCTTTAGGATATCCTCTTAGATTACCTTAGTAAGTATCTCTTAGATCTCCTAGGCTATTATATCGAGCTATTATAGTATATCTATTACTCTATTAGAGATTTCTTATACCTCCTTCTTTACCCTATTCCTAATCTTGTCCTAGTCTACCTTTTTCTATTATAGTCTTTATACCTAGGCTCTAGTAATAGTCTAGGCCTATAGGATTGTAGTTTAGATTAGTATATAGTATAATCCTATTTCTATATCTATCCTTATTCTATATTCCTATATATCTAGTTAGATTCCTATAGTCCTAAATACTAAGTCTAGGATCTAGTAGCTTCTAGGAGTCTCCTATATAATTGTACCTAGCTCTAGTAGTAGATTAAGATAGGTCTTTTCTATAATAGTAATAAGGTAGTCTACTACCTAGTATTAGTTCTAGATATTGTTCCCTTCCTACCTAGGGTAGTATAGGTTAAAGTCTCCTAGTAGGGTAATCTCTTCTTCCTCTTTTCTCTAGGTCGCATCCTCTATTAGCGGGAGGGTACCTAGGGTATAGTCTCTAGTATAGCTAGATAGGTTGTAGTAGTTTAGGATATTAATCTATCGATCCCCTATATAGAGTCTTACTATAATTATGTCTCTAGAGTATTCTTTTATATTCTATATCTATATACTAATCTCCTTAGTTATATATATAGTAACCCTTAGGTATACTACTCCTAGGAGTATAGTATAGTACCCTAGGTATACTACTATATACCTATTATAGGGGCTAATCTATAGTTCTTGGATTGCTACTATCTAGTAGTCCTTCGGGTCTAGCTATTAGAGGAATAGGATTTAGATCTTGTCTATACTATAGTTAGTATTATACTATAGGATAGTAAGCTTCCCTTAGCTACTATTCATCTTAGGTATTCTAGTATATCTATATATCTTCTATAGCTTCTTAGCTCTAGCTTAGGCTTAGTTACCCTTTCTAGCCTATCGCTAGGGAAAATAGGGAGGAGATCTTATTATCCTATAATCTATCTATAAGGGTAGTAGAGTTTGTGCCTATTAGTCTTCCTAGTAGTCTTCTTAACCTATTATCTATTTCTAGGTCTAGGCTTATACTTCTAACTTTTCTCTTAGACTCGATAATCGCCTAACCTTCTAAGTCCTTTAGGTCTTTTAGTTAGGTTAGATAGCTCTAGCTCTTAGTTACCTAGGCTCTAAATGCCCTTACTTTTGTAATAGCTACTTGTTTTACCTTACATAATACTAACTATACTATATAGGTACCTTAATAGTTACTATACTTCCTTAGTATTCCCTAGTATTCGTCTATTCTATATAGATAGGTAGGTTAATCTTATTGCTATACTATTCTAACTACTAGACAAGTAGCGATCTCTAGTTTTCCTTAGGAGGGAAAAAGCCCTTTACTCTACCTTCCTAACTCCCTTGAAGCCCCTACTAGTTTTGTATAGTATTAAAAACCTCTACTCTCTATTATACTATTAGGAATACTAAGCCCTACCCTTAGTTATACTAGTCTTTTAAACATTAAGAGGTTCCCTATATCTCTATCGCCTTAACTAGATTATGTCTATTTCCTCTAGTTTAGTATCCTTTATTAACTCGTTCCTTTATAGCTTTAAACTAGGTAGGAGGGAAATCTAGTTTAGGGAATAGGGTAGTATTCCTATCCCTTTCCTCCCCTTCCTCCCTCCCCTTTAAATACGGATTATTACTATTCCTCCTACTTTCTAGTTAACTTCTATATTAGCTCTCTACTAAGCTATAAACTATCCCTACCCTTACTTAGTATCTAGTTATATAACCTATACTACTAGAAATTGGATTTCCTATATTAGTTTCTATACTTAGGTATTCTTTGTAGGCTACCTTATATACGGTATAAGGAGTAGTTTATATTAGATACCTAGCCTTTAGAACTAGTATTAGTACCCCTAGGGTAAAAGCTAGGGCCTAGGGAGCAAATCTAGGGCTATACTCCCCTAGGAGCTATAGGCTATAGGGTATACTAAGTACTTTATCCTCTATATTCCCTCCTCCTTTAAGTAGTTATTAAAACCTCCTCTTTAGTTATTCCTCTCTTCTCTTCGGGATAATTAGTCCTAGGTTACTATACTAGTTCCTTATCCCTAGGATAGATTCCCTTCCTAGAAAGGTTAGCCTATCGACTCGGTATTAGTTCCTATACTAGTTATAGCTACGCTAGGCTCGATAGGTAGTCCGGACAGTTTTCTAAATAGCTAGTCGCCTTAGAGCTAGACTCCTTTTACCTAGGCGCCTTGAAAGTGCCTCCCTAGGTAGCGCTATAGGTAGGAGAGATTTGGCTCTATCGACGACGACAACGTCGCCGCCTCTAGGTTCGTAGCTAGTACCGCGTATAGGTACTCTCCTTTACTAGCCGTCTATTCTATATAGTCCTACGCATTTTCCGTATACCTATTCGGCTCTATAGTACTTTGCAATATGCCTAAATTGTCTATACTTTAGGCATTGTATAGGCCTCTACTTAGGGTTAAACTCCTCTATAGTAAGGAGGGTACCTTAGGATACTAGGCCTTTCTATATAATTTCCGTTACTTAAGCTAAGCTCTATATATTTAGGATAATAGAGGAGTATATCTTGCCTTCTATAACCTTTTAGCTTTTTAGCTAGGCTACCTAGGATATCTTGAGATACGGGTAGAGTCTTCCGTTCTCTTTCTAGATCTTATATATATAGCTAAGGTCCTTAGGGTTAAATCTTACGATCCTAAAGCTATAGACGAGTACCTAGTGTATTAGCGCCTCTACTATAGTACTAGGGAGTATCTTCTATATCTATCCTAGTTCGTTTATTAACTTGTCTTTAGTAGGTTTTAATACTATAAAGATCCTTAGATTACTACTCTCAAGTTTCTTAATAGCGATTATCCCTAAGTCTTTTAGTCCCTATAGTATCTCTTAGTTAGTAAGGCCTTTTATCTTTTCTTACTCTTCTTTATAGCTAATCCTTATTATAATTATATAACTTTCTAGGGGAATTCTCTATATACTTAGTATAGCTAGCTAGCCTTAGGAGGTAGCCTATACCTATATTCTCGGTTCGGATGTTTTCGTAGTAGTTTAGAGGTTCTATATATAGGTTTAGAGGATATTTATAGTATTAGTATCTTTAAGTTAGTATAGGTATTAGGTCTAAGTCTACTAGAGGAGGGAGAGGAGGGATACGAAATATAGGGCCTAGGGAGCGTCTAGTGCCTTTTAGATATCTTCTATAAGGGTTTGTAGGTTCTTTTACATATTGCTATTTGTTTTTAGCTAATTAGGCTAGTCTTTCGGGCCTTTAGGGCCCGGTTTAAGTACTAGTTAGCCTTTAGGCTAGCTTTAGGATAGAGGCTAGATCCCTTCCTCCCTCTACCTTTCCTCGGGTCTATCGTCGCTATATTGTTCTTAAAGAGGTATATTTGTATCTCCTATGCTCGTAGGCGCTAGCGCCTTAGCCTAGGAGTTAGACATGTTTTTTCTAGTAGGTATTAATAAAGATATAGTAGTAGAAGATAAGAATTGGATAGCTAGGCGTAGTTAGATAGCTATATTTCGTAATAAGTTAGTAGTTATAATATAGTAAGATTATAGAAGGAGATTAGAAAGTAGATAACTATACGAGAATAACTAAGTTATCGTTATTTTAGTATATTAGAGAAGGTAGAAGGAATAGCGAATATCTATATATAGTACGAAATCTTAGCTTTGTTTAGTATATATAAGTCTTAGTACGATTCCTTACTAAGTTCGCCTATTTATAACACAATCTAGAATCTTAGATAGATACTAGACTATATTATTATTACTCTCGTTACTCTCGTTATTCTCTAATTAATCTAATAATATAAAAAGCGGATATATCCGAGCTTAGTATTAAAACCTAATATATATTACTATATTAATATTATTCTAATAATAATACTACTATTCTTTTCTCTATTCTAATTAGTTAAGAGTTTATTAGTAGATACTTTATATAGAAAATAACGATAAAAATTAGTTATATCGTTATTAAGGAAACTTATAATAAAGTTAAATTTTATAGTTTTTACTAAGCCTATAGCTTGGCTTTATATACGAATATATAAGGCAAAGAATCTAAGCCTTTCCTAGGACAATAATATATCTAGATATACTCGTAATAGTAACTTTAGGACCTATTCTAAGATGTTTACGTAAAAACTAATAATATCCTCTCCTAAATTTATAGTATAGATAATCCTATAGTATTCTATATAATACGCGTAGCCCGATACTATTTCTACTATATTACTACTAATAGAACTACTTGCTATACCTAACCTAGCTTCTATATTATAACTCTTATACTAATAGTAATAGTCTACTATTATGTCTACTTAGTAATTAATATACTAGCTAATCTTCTAGTATATATAGAGGTATCGGAAACTACTACTAATAATAGTATTTTAACTATAATAGGTATTAAACTAGCGGTTTAAATATATACTAAGAAGCTAGCTCTTAGATAGATAGAGTAGGTATTTAAGTCTTAGTTATTAGTATTAATTACTTTTTAATAATAGTATCTATTTCCTAATTACTAATAGCCTACTTACTATTCTTCTTCTTATACTTCTTTAATAAGTACTTTAGTATCGGCTCTAGATCCTTATTAGGATAGCTAATTATAAGATTAGCTATCTTAGAGCTATCTTTAATAGTTAAGTCTTAAATATCTATCTACTAACTAAACGGTAATTTCTTAATCCCTTTAAGATTTATTAGCCTCTAGATTGCTATTATAGTAATAGTTAAAGGTAGCTCTCTTACCTATCTCTAACTAGAGACAATATCGTTTACTATATATCGAAGAAGGCTAGCGAAGGAGAGTACCTATACGTAGTACTAGCTACGAACCTAGAGGCGACGACGTTATCGTTGTCGTCGATAGAGCTAAATCTCTCCTACCTAGAGCGATTCTAAGAGTAAGCGCCTAGGTAAAAGGAGTCTAGCTCTAAGGCGACTAGCTATTTAGAAAACTATTCGGCTACCTATCGAGCCTAGCGTAGCTATAACTATTATAAAAACCAATACCGAGTCGATAGGCTAACCTTTCTAGGGAGGGAATCTACCCTAGGGATAAGGAACTAGAGTAGTAACCTAGGACTAATTACTCTAAAGAGAAGGGAGGAATAACTAAAGAGGAGGTTTTAAAGATTACTAGAAGGAGGAGGATATATAAAGGATAATGTACTAGTAAACCCTATAGCCTATAGCCCCTAAGGGAGTATAGCCCTAGACTTGTCCCCTAGGCCCTAGCTCCTATAGGGGCATAAACAATATTAGTTCTAAAGGCTAGGTATCTAATACAAACTACTCCTTATACCGTATATAAGGTAGCCTATAAAGAATACCTAAGTATAGAAGCTAATATAGGGAGACTAATTTCTAGTAATATAGATTACGTAACTAGATACTAAGTAAGGGTAGGGATAGTTTATAGTTAGTAGAGAGCTAATATAGAAGTTAACTAGAAAGTAGGAGGAATAATAAAGATCCGTATTAAAAGGGGAGGGAGGAAGGAAAGGAAAGGGATAGGGATACTATCCTATTCCCTAAACTATATATCCCTCCTACCTAGTTTAAAAGCTATAAAGGAACAAGTTAAAGAAAAGGATATTAAACTAGAGGAGGTAGACATAATCTAGTTAAGGCAATAGAGATATAGGGACCTCTTAATATTTAAAAGACTAGTATAAATAAGGATAGGGCTTAGTATTCCTAATAGTATAATAGAGCGTAGAGGTTCTTAATACCGTACAAAGCCGGTAGGGACTTCAAGGAAGTTAGGAAGGCTAAGTAAAGGGCTTTTTCCCTCCTAAGGAACAATGTAAGGATAGCTACTTATCTAGTAGTTAGAATAGTATAGCGATACAAGAATACAATATATATATATATATATATCGAAGAAACGCTTCTAATCTATTAATAGTAGCTACTACTAGATCCTTTATATAGACCCGTTTTAGCTTAGGTTACTTCTTATTTACCTTACTAATAACCTATCTCTATAGTAAGGTATTATCTCTACTATAGCCTTGTCTATAGTTTACTAATAACTCTCGGCTAACGTTTAAGTTAATAGAAGACAATTTCGAAGCGCCTAGTAATAGTAAGCTAGTATAGCTCTAAACTATCTACGTTTCTTTATTAACCTCTCGCTTACGTACTATACGTATCCTTAGACTCGAAGACTACTAATCTTTATTCGCTAAGACTTCTTTATTATTAACTTTACTCTTAGTATTAATATTATTATTAGTTTTAAATAGGCGTAGCCTATTATTATCTTCTAGCTTATTATCGCTAATCTCGCTAAGATTATTCGCGTTTAATACCTTATTACTAGTCGCTAATTTATTACTAAATAGTACTTCTAAGAGGTCGAAGAATAGCGACTAAGTATCTCGAAATATCTTACTTTCTAGATATTCTTTATAATATTTATCTTCTATATCTAGCTTAGTAGATAGTAGTATATTTTACTAACTACTTATATAACTAAGGTATATCTTCTACTCCTTCTAAATTAGTCTATACGAGTTATACTTATTATACGCTTACTTTATTATTAATACTATATCTATCTCTTTCTTGTATTTAATATTTATTAAATCTACTATAGAATATATTACTTTATCTAGAAAGCCTTAGTTATTGTTCTAAGTCGCTATCTCTTCTAATAGCTCGTCTAGTACTAACTTAATAATCTCTTTAGTCTATAGATGTACTAGCGTACGAGTCCTTTGCTATTTAATAAGAACTTCTTTATTATTATTTATAGACTTCCTCTTCTTCTTTACTATAGAGATATTCGTAGGCATCTTATTAGGCTTCGCTACCTTCGATTTACCTACTTTCGGGATAGGTATTAGAGTCTAAGAGGCCTTCGGTAGTATAGCGATATAATAGCGATAATAGCGACCTTTGAATAACGATACTATACTATAGTAACGAGAATAGAGGCTATAGTATACTAAGAAAGCGATCCTCTATTGGATTTACGGTTATTTACCTCTTCTACGCCAATGTCTATTCCACTATATTAAATCCGAGTAGATTAACAAGTACGTTAATCCAACCTCTAAATCCAACGAGGTAAACAAGGCCTTGGTGATTGCATCACAAGCGTCCCTGAAACCGCCACAAGTCCCGCAGGTCCAGTCAATTGGTCAAGAGACGGAACCTTGCGGGCTCATCCGGATTTCCTTGACGTCTTCATCGTCATCGAAGTGTTGTAAAGAGATCGGTGAATCGTCTTCTTCACTGCTTGAAAGCTGACATCTGACTTGGCACAATGCTTGTCAGAGCTTGTGCGTTTCTGCTCAGCCACGGCACCGCCTCGCGTTTGTCTTGTCGCAATAATGTCGACCTCGCATCAGCACTTCAGCTGCTGAGCTCAAATAGCTCTATCATTGATTGTACCTGCAGCAGCCCAGCAAGTCCTACGGCCTACGGGCCGCCTGAAAGAAATGGGCCGACTTCCTCTGGCGGATGAGTTTCCTCCGAAGCTCAAGCTGACCATCGTAGCACGTAGGTACCGCAAGCCTGGCCGGCCTGCATTGCCCTTGCCGGGTCCAAACCTGCTGCACACACCAGACGACAAGCATCATACCTCTGCTTGAAGACTTCTCCTGGGCTCCAGTCGCTGCATGACACTGCCGTCCTCACCACGACTAACATGAAGCTCCCACAGCCCCACCCAACAACCCACCAACCAACATCCTCATCCTCCTCCACGGCCTAGGCGACACAAAAGAGTCCTTCACAAACCTGGGAAAACAAATGAACTTGCCCGAAACAGCCTGCATATCCCTCCAAGCACCTCAACCACTTCTCGACCTAGGAGGTTTCCATTACGGCGACGACATAATTTTCGACTCAAACTCAGGCGGCATAGACGCAGACGGAGGTTTCACGGCTACGACAACGATCCTTCAAAGTATCATTGATGATGTCCTGGTCGAGAAATGCGGATATAGACGAAGAGAGATACTTTTCTTCGGCTTTGGACAGGGTGGCATGGCGGCTTTGAACTTGGCAGGTAACACATTTCTGCCAAATTATTATACTCTCGCCTCGGCTAACGATCCCTTTCCTAGCCCACATTCATCAATCCACTCCAGTCAAAGACCCGACTCTGATCGAATTAGGCGGAGTCATCAGTATCGGAGCCGGACTCCCCTCTTCAGCCCCAGCTTCCTTGGATCCGAAATGTAGAACTCCAGTCTTAGTCTGTGCGGGCTCGGTCAATTCTTCCCTTACGGATTCTTCGGAGGAGAAGCTGAAGAAAGTGTTCCAGAATGTTGAGATTAGGCGGTACAGGAAACCAGGAGATAGTATGCCGAGTAGCAAGGACGAGATGATGCCCATCATGCAGTTTTTCTCTCGTAGATTGAGGAGTATGCAAGGTGTGCCGGAGGGAGCTGTAGAAGTTCCGTGAGGAATGGATTCAAAAGAGCCAAGGATTTGTTCCAAGAGGATGTGATCAGTATTGATACATTTCATTCAATCGACTACTTGACATGCATTGACATCTCCCGGCTTTCCTTTCCAATGCTCTATATACAAAGCCCATCGCCAGGCCATCGCGACATCAGCTTCTCCACTCGCCTCCAGAGACGATACTATGCCCAGCCCAGCTGATCCAATCACTTTTCCGCAATCGCGTGTGCAACAACTGTTGTACAAGAATTCAAAGTACGCCGGACGTTCCGATGCAAGTCGTCCCATCTAGCCTTTATGTTTCGCTCGCACAAGTCGGCCGTAATCGTGTCGTGTCAAGCAAGCTATGCCAGAGGCCATTTCGATCGCAGGCCATCGACCCAGCGACCATATATGACATTCTCCAAAAGGCCGATATGCTCCATGCCTGATTCAGTCCTATTTCCAGGCATCTTCTCTTCCAATCTCGCCTTTTCGTCCAAGGCTGCCTTCTCACGATCTGTCTGCAGTTGCTGGCTTGACCGCATCTTCTTAAGATGCGGATTCTGCGACGCCATGACGAGCTTGATCGGACTGCCCTCCCGTTTGTTGGATGTCCTCGTCGAACTTGAAAGAGCATCAGTTGACTGCCTCGACTTCAGTGGCGACGATTGTGGTGTGAGATCGCGGCTGACCTCTGCCTCTGACGCATTCATCAACTTCTTGGACGGCGACATGCGCAGTGACGATAGTTGTGCATTGGCAACCCGTTGGGGCATGAGCGCGCTGGCGAGCTTTGGATCTGCTTGGATGCGATCGACAATGCTCTTAAGCAGGAGCAGCTCACCCTCGGGATCGACCTCATCCAATCTTGACCAGGCTTCGACAACATTGCTCAACGCTTCGCGGCGAGTCCGGTCAGCGGTACCTGCAAAGGTCTCTTGGAAGGCGGGATCCAGACATTTGGCAAATGCTCTCCGTCCAAGTACAGCCTCTTTTGTTGCAGCGACTGGTTGCTGCTCGACGGCCTGGACAACAGGAGGCTTGTTCTCGGCGTCGCTGTCGAAAACACTGTCTTGAGGAGATGGACCTGTTTGCTCTGTAGGGGTCGAGGGTCGATTGCCTGAGCTGACACGCTTGAACTGTCGCACGGTCGATGTGCCGTTGCCGAAGGACATATCGAGACCCAAAGGCTGTCTGGGATGCTGCTGGCTGACTTGGCGTGGAGTCGGTGTAGCTCCGGAGACATTCCTACTGCCTACTCTTCGTGCGGTCGGCGTGGCAGATATCTTTCGTGCAGTGGCGGCAGAAACCTTGCGCTGGCTGCTCACCGTGCGCTGTCCATTAGAATTCGGTAGCTTTGGTGTATGAATCGTCGATAGTTCCCTGGTCGGAGTTCTGACCGAGACACTGAGAGGTGCATTGCTCAAGCTCATATGCTCCAAGGCAGATTTCGCATTCTCGACATCGGAGGCATCTCCAGATGGTATGCGCTCAAGCTTCCGTCTCTTCATGGTGGGAGTGTGCGATGCCTTCGGCCTGATGCTAGCAGTCGGTTTGATCGTGTCAAACACCCACTCGTCATTGTCTGGAGCATGATTCATTGACCGTAGCGTCTCTTCGTAGTACCTGATGTCCTTCTCGTGTGCAAGACCGCCCTGCTCATAGGTTTTCACCTTCTGTACCAGCTCTTGCAAAGTTTCCGTCTTCCCTGCCCGTCGAATCCAAGCATGCTTGAGGAGAGACTTGGCACTGGGTCGGTTGTCGGGGTCCTTGTTCAAGCAGAGCGCCACGAAGTCCTTGAACTCTTTGCTGAAGCGGCTTCCCTCGAGTCGTGGAGGTCGTTCTTTAGGAATCAAGAAGAGCACCTTCATCGGGTGCACGTCACTCCTCGGTGGCTCACCGAGCGCCATTTCCATAGCAGTGATGCCCAGGCTCCACATGTCTGCCTTGAAGTCGTAGCCTGCCTCCTGAATGACCTCGGGCGCCATCCAGAAGGGTGTACCAACAAATGTCAATCGTTGTGACTTGATGTTGGTCAGTTGTGCCGCGACGCCAAAGTCGGCAATCTTGACGTGGCCTGATTCGGCAAGCAGGATGTTGGCGGCCTTGATATCACGGTGTATCTTGCCCGTGCTATGCAGATAGTCCAGACCCTTCAACAGCTCTCTCATGACAATGGCGATGTACTTCTCCTCCAGACCCTTCGGGCATGGCTTGAGCAAGTCCAGACATGAGCCGCCGCCGAGGTACTCCATTACGATCCAGAGCTTGACACCTCGCACAAACGATGTTCGATATCGCGTGACATATTCGGAGCTACATGTGGCGAGTAATGATATCTCTTGCTGGATCTCGCGAATGTCGTCGTCGCTGCCTTCGAGGTCGATGTGCTTGATGGCAACGGATTCGCCCGTGGGCTTGTGCAGGGCGCGATAGACGGTACCGAAAGAGCCACCTGGGAGTGCAATTAATCAGTAGTGTTGACCGAGACATGTTCGCCATACAATTCTCCGACGTACTGCCAAGCTCCTCCAGCATGTGGTACTCGTCGGCCATCTCGAACGCGCTCGGCCTCGAGCTCCCCTCCAATGCCACCGAACGCCTCTGTCTACAGCCGTCCTGCGATAGCAATAGTCTCGAGCGAGGAGATGTATGTGGTGGGAGTGTGGAGAAGGATGGGGAGGGAGAGGGACCAGAGGGTCGGACGCGCATGGTCGTGGCCGTTCATCAGCAATCTACTGGAGATCGTCGTCAAACGAAGCCGTGCTGTGTCTCCCATGACAACGACCACGGCCCAGCGAACCGTTCCCGCGCTCCCGGACTCCCGGCTCGTGCGCCTCTGTTTCTGACTATGATTGCATGCAGCGCTGCAGACATGAGCGTGGACATGATGTGAGGCATGCATGATTGTGTACATAGGGGCAGAATGACACTACAGCTTGCGCAGACGGTGTACGGTGTGGAGCTGTATCATGGTATTCACATATCATAGCTCGTCGATAGAAGCTTCGGCTTCGGAAACTCTTTTCAGCTTCCTTGACAACAGCCGAGATGAGGCGTCCGCCACCGCGTGACCACGCTCTGCTCTGGAGTCTGCTGTATATGTGAACATACTCCCCGAACCCTGCAGATATCTTCGGCGACAACGTCTCGTCTCGGCTCTTGAGAGCATAATATGTGATGATGCATCATGGGACATATTCACCCGGCAACCAGAGGCTTCGACGATGACGGAGCCACGTAAGATACTCCTTCTTTGGATGTCTCTTGATACATACAGTTCAATGCTTGCCCAAGCTAGAACAGCGAGTCGTTCGGCTATCCGCAAGTATATCGTGCCAGACACTCCCGCACTGATTGAATAATGGCCATACACCTACTCTTCAGTGTTCACTCCGCCTATCCCAGACGAAGGTCCCATACCCTGCGTGAAAAAGCTCAACGGCTATCTCGGCCAAGAAGCAAGAAGCGTGGAGAGTGGGCCGCCGTCGGGGCGATCGCTCGCGAACTTCCAATTCTGCCATCCACTTCACTTCTCGCATTCCCAATGAACACCACAAGCTTTCTACACCGTCGCTATGGCCATTCACCAAGAAACAGATGCCGAATCGACAATGTCAAAATTCTCGACCGCAAATCACACTGAACTACACGAGTCCTCTCCACTTCTACCAAAGGCAAAAGATCATGTCGAAGAGAAGAAATGGGGGAAATCGGTGGTTTTACGATTACTTCTCACATCCACTCTTGTCTCATTGTCATTCGGAGTGACACAAGTGCCGTAAGCCGAATGTGACCTCCTCATCCTGCTGTACATTCTCCTAACATATCTCAAAGTCTAATCTTCGTCTTCGGCCTCATGACATGCGACCAATACTACCACGACCACCCGTCCCTTCCTGAAAAAGATTGCCACATAACAGCAGTCCAATCCAGCACAGCTCGAAGCGTCGCTCTCCTCGGAGCAGGCACGACCTTATTCGGCGTCCTTAACCTCTTCTACACCGGCTGGGCGATAAAACGTTTCGGTGTGAAATCAGCCTTACTATCCTCCGTCTTCTGGCCCGCGGTACGTCTCGCAGTACAGAACGTCGGTGTTCAACTTGGAGGCGGAATAGGCATTGTCATCATCCAATGCAGTCAGATGATTACGGTTGTCGGTGGACCAGCGGGTTACCTTTTGGCATTGAACTCTTTCGCGACTGAGATTATAGCGCCGAAAGAACGGACGGGGACGTTGGGGAGGTTGCAGGGATGTGCGTTCTTTGGGACTGCTTTGGGCTATCTGTTCGGAGGGCTCTTGAGTGATGGTTTTGGAATCATCGCGCCGTTCAGGGTAACCTTGGTGCTGTTCTTGGTGTCGAGTGCGTATATCCTTGTTTTCTTGCCGTGGATTAAAGCCGAGTTGAGCCCCGCAGACGAGAAAAAGACGAGATCGCTCTCAAGCTTCTTCGAACCACTGAGAATGTTCATTCCCCAGAAGTGGAGGCTGGTCGACGGCAAGATCAGGACAGAATACGGGATCGTCTTGCTCGGGGTCGGGGCCTTTACTGCACTTCTAGCCACTGGTTACATCCCAGTATTGCTGCAGATGTATGCGACAGATGTGCTCGACTTTGGCACCACGGAGAATGGATGGTTGATTTCGGTCAACTCCCTCATTCGAGGACTATATTTGACGTTCGCTTTCCCGGCAATTATATCTGTTGGACGGAAGTGGTTGGATCGGCGAGAGATGAGCGATGACAAGATCTCTGCTAAGGATTCACATATTCCTGAAATTCCCACAAGTCCAGGGGAGTTTGCGTCTGGACCCACGCAAGCTGGACAGGAACCAATTGAGCCACCAAGACCAAAGGCCAATGAGGATGAGTCGTTCCACTTCGATCTCTTGTATACCCGATACAGCATTTTGGTGGACGGCATTCTGACGGCGTTGGCCACTTTGACATCTCAAGGCTGGCATATGTATGTGGTAGCAGTGGTGTTGCCACTTGCCGCCGGAACTGGATCTGCAGCAAAAGGCACAATTTTACAAATGTGCTCTCCATCGCAGCGCGCCGACGCTCTCAGTGCTATCAGTCTTGTCGAGATGGTAGCGAGACTGGCGACAACGGGACTTTTCGGATTCGTCTTCTCGGCTTTTGCTTCCGTCGGACAGCCTTCCTTGACATTCGCGGTGAACGGGGCTGTGGCGCTGTTGGCGTTTATGATTTTCTGCTTCTGCAAATTTCCTCCTAGAGGAAGCACGAGAATTGAAGATGAAGGTGCTGCGGATTGAAGCGAAGAGTGAGATTATGAACACATTACAGTATATTTCGAGAAGAGTTCCGGACTCAAATGTGCTAAAAGGGGAAGCCCGAGTGCAGGAAAGCAACAGGGTGTATCAAAAGGGAAACCAGAACCACCAAAGCCAAATAGAGGGAGGGACCCATGAGCACTTCGAAAGATCCTTCCATCACGCGTTGCGAAAAGTTTAGATACAGGCCCAGGGCGGGAAAAGATATCCGCATGCGACAAGGCGGCCAGGAATGAAGACGCGAAAATCTCTTGCGCCAGGGTTGTAGGCCTCTGGCTGCCACGCGCTCTTCAACGTGTAGGAGCAGATGTCTGGAAATGCTGCAATTGCTCTCCTGCAGGCTTCTGCATTGATGGTCGTGGCATCTGCACCGAAGAACGAGTCTGCTGCATAGACTTCCGCGGCATTGAGACGCTCATCTTCCGCGGATCAGGCTGATCCTGATACAGCTTCATAGATCTCTCCTTGAGATCTTCACAAAATTCAGGCAAACGTGCCACGAGTGCTTTCTCATACTTCTTCTTCATGGTCTTTGCACTGAAGCCGTCAAATGTCAACCAGGTCCTGTACTTGCAGTGACCATCTGAAGTCTCCTCAATCTCGTTCACGCGCTCTGTCTTCAACACGAAGCCTGGTGTCAAGAGGTTGGCGTTGTCCGATGTCCATCTTATTCGTGTCACGTTTCCACCCATGCTATGCGACTCTTTTCCGTCGTCTTTATGCTTCAGTGGCTCCATGTGCCTGCACACCGACTTCGTCTCCTTTCGGACGTCTGGCGTGATCTGGTAGGAGACAGTCATGAAGCAGCCTTGCTCCATGCGGATGTCGCGACTATGAGGGTTGGAGTGCTTCGTGATGATTACGTCTGGGTTGAATGAGTTCCATTCTCGCCATGTGCGAATGTCAAGAAGTGCCTCGTATGGATATTGTGGTGGTGTAGGTATCGTGATTTCCGCGTAAACTGAGAACACGCCGCCTTTGGGGATGGTGGGAGTCGCTCTTGGTCCGGTATGGGCATTCGATCTGAATTGATGGTCTGTATACGCCGCTCCTGGGGCCATGATGATCTGTCTTTGTTGTTGGAAATATGACTCGCTGGAAGGATGACTTGCTCCGGGAAGTTGTAACTGTGGCGTGTTCCTGATCGAGAAGACTGTATGCAACGCGACTGTACAATGCGCTGCAATTAATGTGTTAACGTATGATGTGGTCGTAGACTGCGTGGAATCGTTCGGGGGGCGGAAATGCTACAGATGGCTGTGGTCGTTTAGATGCTGCAAAGCCGGAGCTATGAGCTTGCAAGCTGGCAGGCGAACAAGGGTTGCGCTAATCATACGCCATTTTTGCCTGCTTCGCTACGGCTTGTTGAGGTATCGTCAGCTGTGCAGGCAGTCAAAGGGAACGGAGATGGCGACACGCATGATCCGTGCACATTCGACCGCGGGAACAGCGACTCTTAAAATCGAGCCAAGTACATTTCGACCCTTGCTACTGACAAGAACAGACCAGGACACTATCTGGCCGATTAATACACAAGATTCATTCCCGCCCACCATACTACGTCGTACTATCCACCCCGTCGAGATGCCCAGTAAATACACATAGCAGCAACAACGAACGGCCCCAAAAGTTTCGCTGAGTTGCTAGGTTTTCCGGGCAGCACTTGTTCATATTGGAGCGACAAATGCTTTACTCAATCGTCCAGTGCGTCTCATGCCCAAGCAGGGCACTTTCATGGGCTTCTTGCGAGGTGGTCTGGCTGTCTTGAGTTGATACTTGAGGCCATCATTGGCTTGCTTAGCATCGTCTGACTGACGCGAAGACATTTTAAGAAGACCGACTTTCGCATTTCAGAGCAATGAATGTCGAAGAAGTGCGGCGCTCGAGAGTCTGAGCTGAAATGGTTCCGAGGTATACGAGGGATTCGAACAGGAGCATTCGCATCAACACGAGTGCCAAGCATACTCTAACCCTCATTACATGCACATCTGCTTTCGTCTTTGCGAGAGGGTTGAATGCTAATGGATAGCTAGGGCTTAGCTCGAAGGCCAAGGGCTTGCATGTTCTGCGCCTCGTCTCCCACACCAGAGCATTGTCGCCATAATCTCAGGATCGATGACGCTCAAGGCTTTCTTTGAATCTCTATTACCAGACCGGTTCCTTGATGCGTCTAAGATTGCCAGGATCGCTCAGCAAATGTTGTAGAGCACGGAGACGGGCAGATCTCAATATCGCGCATCGGCGCTCAACCCAACTCGCTCCTCCCAAAGGCTCTGTCCATTGCATCGCCCAGGTCGTCGACCTGCTTATTCATATTGGGCTGCCGCGATGCAGGCGCCGGTTCATCCATCAAGCTCGCACCTCCGACTTGTGGTACATCTGCTTTGGCCTTGGCTGGTTCCAAGATGTGGACCTCAGTATCCAGATATCCTGGTGCTTTCCTTCTCTTCTCTGCCAGCTCGCGATCTTTTATGCTCTGCTCCCACTGACATACCTCCTGTTCAGCATGGTTTCGCTGCTTCTCGATCTGCTCGAGCAGTGACTTGTTCTGTGCTATGATCGTTTTTGGATGTGCTGCAAAACCTGACGAAGAGGTCACATAGCCTGGAAGCTCTAAATTGGAAGGTGCAGGAGGAGACTGCAGGATTGAAGGCGGCAGGGTGGACGGGAGCGAAGCGTAGTTGTGCGGTAGAGTCGGCGCCTTTGGAAGATCAATGAAGGGGTTGACGCTTAATGCTGTCTGTTGCAGCAATGGATGGGAATCTGAACAATCAGCATGTGAGCTACACTCAGCTTGAACTTGGACTCACTGTCGCCTTGCATGTTTCCTGCGATGTTGTAGCGTTGATAATGTCGAAGCTCTCCGCAAGTCGTCGGCAGCTTCGAGATCGAGGTTCGTCAGTTACTAAGCCACAGCTCTTGGCATATATCGAAACTCAGAGCACGAGAACCAGTATAAGGAGCAATATGAGTACAAAGATCAATGCTGCGATACAACAGCTTGAGTATCGATCTGTGGTCGTTGTCAGTATGCTTTGATCCCGTCCTTCATTTCCCCGCTGCGATGCTGGTTCGTTTTTAACTCACCCTCATTCTTCTCAATCACGTAGCGAATCTTCTTCATGCCAGTTGCCAGCTTTCCTCCCACTCGATCTGTGATGTTCTCTGTATCCTCTAGGAGCTCTGCCTGCTCCTCTAGCTCTCGGCCCATGGTGTCTGCCTGTGCTCTGAGATTGCCTACAGTCTGAAAGACACCATCCAGCGCCTCGTCCTGCTCGTGCATGATCTCCATCTGTCTCTGCTCTTCCCACGCGGCATAGTCTCCGTCATCGTCCTCATCGTCCATGCCAAATTGGTCCGGGTGTGCTAGGTGATGCGCGTGTGCGGCAGCCCCGGTGGTCTGCATCTGCCGTCGCATATCCTCGATCTCGCGTCCCACATCTTGAACGAGCTTTCTTCTCCGTCCTACCTCTGTCACATCGAGGCCATATTTGTACGGATCTCCTTCGACTGCCTTGACTGAGTCTACTAGATCTGACAGGTCTGTCGAAAGATCTGTGAGATTGCCCTCAAGCTCATCTCTGGCTTCTCGAAGTTCTGGTGCATTTGCGCTTGATGCTGTTGATCGTATTCGCAGGTATGATTGTAGAAGGGGGCGCGTCTGTTGTAACAAGGAGAGCACATCGGCTTGCGCTTCTTGGAAGGGGTCGTCTGACATGACCTTATGCTTTCGATTGGTGCAATCTGGTATGAAGTCTTCCTGGCATTAAGTCTTCCCACCGCTATGTCCGTAGATGGTTCCCGTCGAGATACTATCAGAGATGCATGGGTGTTGTTCTGTGAATGCGCACCCTTACACTCCAGATCCCCGAATCTCCAGATCAACACGAAAGCGGTGGCTGCACTTTTGTGGCTGGTGCTCTCTCTCTCTCTCTCAATCGCGTTAACAGCGCGTCTTCTTCTCTCCTACACAAATACAGCATGATAATGTCGACGTTGGAGCATGGCGCACGCAGCGAGACTCGACAAGCTCGCTCAGAGTCTTGTCACTGCTGTCGCCGGCCAGACACCTGATGATTCGTCATTCAAGTCTCTCAGAGATCATACCTTGAAGTGCCTCAAAGATCAAAGCCACGCTCGCACCAATCAATTTGCCGTCAACGCCAGTCTTGAGGGATTGACGGAGAAGCTGGAGATCCTGGGTCGAGACGATCTCGCCGAAGCCCTTCAAAGCCGCTTGGAAGAGTTGCCTGCGAAGTCGAGATGGATGCCGGAAGTTCTTGCTCTGCTACTCGACCTCTCCGACCGGCCGGCTGAGAAGACAGCGCTTGCAGATGTTGACACCTTGAACAAGAGCGATTCACGAGATGCTCAGCTGACTTGGCAAGAAATAATTGCTGACGACCCTCTGGACGAAGCCGACATATGGGACGATGTTGAGGCTGCCTACCATTCTAGTGGAGATGAACTGGGGAGTGGTCCAGATGATGATGACACCCAGCCGACAATCTCTACAGCTGCAAGCTCGTCCGGCAGTGAGGATTCTGGCGCACTTGCTCGTCTGCACCTCACGCAGCCAGACAGCGAACCTCTTGCAAATATTCAAGCTTCACGGGATGTCTGGCGGGCTCGCAGTCCGTCACACAAAGGCAGATCGCTTTCCGAGTTGCAATTGGTTCGTGAGACTCTGACAATGCTTCGAGGGTATCCCACCGATCTATTCATCGTTGCTGCTGCTACAGGCCGGGTGACTTTGCCCAGCAGAATCCGAATGGCAAGCACAAGCAACGACGCCACAATGGGCGTCCTCCTTCGCTGCACAAAATTGGGATCCAGCCTTAACTTCCTTCGGAACTGGACCAAAAGTGCGCAGCCTGCCATGCACATACGAACCATGCAGGCTACTATAAGTGACTTGCTGGGCGCACTCTCATCCAGTTTGGGTGAGATCGAACAGCGATATATCACTCCAAAGGCAGCCACTGTCATTAGTATTACTGATGTTGCCGTAGTGGCAGAATCAGCAGCTCGTGGTCTTGCACAACTTGCTTCCATCATTCAAGTCTTCTCTTTATTGGATGGGCGCACCAGTCAACTCAGCTTGCTCGACTCCCTTTACGATCAGGCCTGCTCTGCCCAGATGTCAGACGATATACTCCTCTTTGAGGTGCTCGCTACCGTCTTTCTCGACGGCCTCAAGACATATCTTCGGTCGATTGCAACTTGGATCATGACAGGTACACTCTCAACGTCCGCTCAGGGTATACCACTCGTCAAAGAGGCGAATGCGCATTGTGAGCTTGCCGAACTATGGCACAATCGATACATCATGAATGCTACCCGAGATGGATCGCCATTTGCTCCAAGATGCGTGCACTTTGCCGCGAATCAGATATTTTGTCTCGGCAAGGCCCGTTCATTTCTCCGCTGCCTAGATCAAACGGTTGGTCACGGACTGGAGACATTTGATCTCAGAAGTTCTCCGCCAAACTTCGATGGCATCGTTGCTGAGCTACGGTCTGGCTCACTCAAGTCCTTCTCACAATGCTTAGACACGTCACTACAATCCTGGCTCGAATCAATCAGTACGGACTGCACGCCACTCCTGCGATTCAAGCTATGGAATGAGCATGGTTTGAAGCAGATGATGCTGGCGATCCCATATGTCTTCTTTTCCAAAGATGGGACAGCATTCGAGGCCTTCGCCGATACTATGGTTGAACGTGTTACGAACAATGAGCAGCAGGGACCTTTGAGCGATCAATTCCTGTTGAGCGAGGTTGCACAGACTGCTTTCAGCAATGTGGTGCAAGTGAACGATCAGTGTATACATGTCCGCATTTCCGACGAACTGGCTGCATCATCCAGGGGGTCCGTCGTCCGCGAACTTGCCGCTTTCGAACTGGAGTACACATTTGCATGGCCCTTGCAGAATGTTACAAGGTGCCGCACATCATTCCCGCACAGCCGAGCTTTTGCGTTCTTGCTACAAATATACCTTGCAAGCAGCTTGCTTGGAAAGAGCTTCCTCGACCTTCGATCAGTACCACGCTCCTCCAACTTCATACCTCTGCGGCAGAGACTCATCAGTTTCACTGGCATCCTGTCGTCTTATGTCACGGCCACTTCACACGGCATACATGACCGCGCACAGCAGCATTTGGAGGCCGCTCTTGACATTGATGGAATGGTAGGTGTCTGGGCAAACTACAGCAAGAGCCTCGAAACTAGCCTACTGCTGTCGACGAGGCTGGAACCTGTGCGAGATGCCATTACAGGCATGTTGGAGTTGAGTGAGCTTCTTGCCAGAACCTGCAGTCCTGACAGCATTGTCGTATTGCAGGACCAATTTGAGAAAAGCTTGAATTTCTTGATCGCTGGCATCCGGAGCGTCAGCCGCGCAGGAGGCGAGTCGGCACTGGAGACACTTGCGGAAAGATTGGAGTGGAGTGTGGGTTAAGAACAAACGAGGTCTTGCTTAGCTCCAGATCCATTCCCCAATGCGGCAGCTCCAGGCGAGTTAGACAGGAGTGCTGCCCGGGTTGCTGGATTCGTTATCTTTATCTGTCAGGTCGCGTGTCTCTGGATTCGAGCGTGAGGTAATGCCGCTGTAACTCATCAACTAGCTCGCGGTGTGACAGTTGACAGTCGAAGTCCAGAGAGCGCGCGGGCTGCGCAGGCAGTGGCTGTGTTTTCGTATATATATCAAGCCCGACAGCCACTGGCTCAGTATGATCCCTGGCAGAACTTCCAAAGAGAAGTATCTTTGAGACACCGCCCATGCACTACACCCAAAGAAGTCGTGCTGCTCGTTCATTTGCCTGGACCATCGTAAGGAGTTCGAGGCGTCTGTACTGCGCGGACAGGACTTGCGTGGTATGTCCATTCTAAGCCTCAAAGTGAGAACTGCTCTTCACGGCATACGCGCTTGCAGCAGCATTTGCTTCATAAGAAGCGCGAGAGCAACATGCAAGTCAACATGGCGTTCGAGGCATACGGTCTCCATGCCATACATACCGAAGCCCAGAAGGCATCATATTGACGGGCGCAAGGCGGACGTGCAGGTTACGAGAATGACAACACCAGCTACATCGCAAGTGTTCCATTTACCGGCGGAGACTGAGCCACATGAAGGACCATGATGGCTTGGCCAGCGGAACAATCGATGACTGTTGAGCAAAATCAATATTTGATTGACGATGTTGACGCTAACAGAAAGGAGGTCGCTGGCATCGTTAGAGCTATTGCAAGATAGGAGCCCGTGCATCTATTTGTGCGAGACCGAGAAGGTAATCGCCTCGAAGACACGAATCTCTCATCAGCTCAAGCCCCAGTCGGCGGCGACCCCAATGGGACCATCCACACAACCCCAAACACTTCCCCTCTATGGGCGAGACATACTGGACCAATGTTTGTAAATTCTACTTCTGGCCCACTCAGCGTCACATGGGACAAGGAGGACGATGCTGGTGTTGGCAGTCAGCAGAAGTCTGTCAGCAGTCAAGTGGTCGGAATGGTGGTCAACTACAATTGCTAGGGAAGAAAAGATGCACCAAACCCGGACATGTATCTTGCACCCACCGCTGCAGAGGCTCTGAACAAAGCTTGCAGCCTCGCACCCTTCATCTGCGAAGGTGGAGTGTTGTTGTGGGATGGCGATGGTACCATGCTTGCTACGGAGTCGGCGGTTCTCAATCCAAATCGCAGAAATCGATGAGCATGGCATGGAAGGTATTTTAGGCAATGTTTTGGTATTGATAAGACCATCTAGATCCCAGGTGAAAGCGGCCGAGATACTAGAGATGACCACATCTATGCCCTAGCATGATTTACTGAGCCTGGTACTGTCGTCATCAGCAGGCCCTTCAGTAAAAATCCCGGAGACCGCCGATCATACGATGCGTTGAGCATGTGTTGGCGAAGGAGACCGATGCCAAAGGTCGAGTATTCAAGACAATTGACATCCAAGTACCAGATCCAGCAAAAGTTGTTGGCAAAGACTATGCATCGGAGACAGGCCCGAGCGTGGCGTAGGTCAGCTTTCATATCGTCAATGGAGCAGTCATTATGTCTGCTTTTAGCGATCGTGAAAGTAACGCCAACGCTGCCAAGATCATTGGTGAGAATTTACCTGGCAGAAGAATCGTCCAGGTCCCGATTCACCAGCTAGCTGCTCAAGGCGGTGGCATACATTGCTCGAGACAGCAAATCCCAGCATAGATGACATTCTTATATCACCTCTCTGGCATTAGCTCTGCTCTTCGGTCACGCGATCATACAAATTTCGGGGACCTGGTCAGCGAACATCCTTGACACGGCGCTTGGCGGTGATATGTCTAATTCGCCGCTCTCTACCAAGATGCTGATTGCAGATGTGGTCAGCTCCAAACAATCCGCCGACACCGATTCTCCGTCTTGGAAGTGTCGAGCACCATGGCATTGTTCTCGAAACCCGTTTTTGAGGTCCCTCTGGCCACACGGGCCACGGCGACGGCTGGACTAGTGTCGTGTGCCTCAAGATCTAACTCAATTCTACCATATGTGGTAGAAATACCAAAGTAGTGCAATTATCTAAATATGCCTACTTATAATTAGACAATAGGCCTCTATTAAATAATAGACTCTTTAAGTTTGTTATATAGTAAATTAATATTGTTAGTAAATATACTAAAATTTTAACTAGCTAATATAGTTTACTAATATAATAATATCTATTCTAATATCTCTATATATCTATAGTAAATACTATAACGCGAATATATATATTATTATATTCGTAATTTACTCTACTCTACTATATCTTTTAGTTAGAGTATAGCTATAGGTAGTTTAAAGCTATAATATTCTAGCTTATTTTAAATATTAGAAGCTATTAAATAAAATAACTAGATTAAGCTACTATAACTCTAATAGAAAAGAAAAGATAGTATATATAATATATCTATAAATAGTAAGTTCTATTAGAAAGTAGAATATATAGTCTAGTTACTAGTTAGATACTAATAATCCCTCTAGGGACAATTAGCTTTTCTCCTATTAGGGACATCTAGGATTACGTAACCAATATTACGTAACTATTCTAACCTAATACCTCTTAGGTTTAGCTCTAATCTATAGAATAATATTATAATAATATACTTACTATTCCTACTTTAGCCTCTACTACTCCTTAAATCTTCTATTACGCTTTATAATCCATTTAGACCCTATTAGCCCTCCTTAGCTTAATAAGTTCTTAGAATTACTATAGAAGAATATCTATATATTTACTTATAGTAGCTACTACTAGGGAATTATCTATAGATATAGACATTATCCATATACAGGTAGTAGTCTATAACTATTATTTAACAATAATATCCCTATCTACTTAAACATTCAACTTCCTATATTTAATATACCACCCTTTCGGATATCTGCCCAGCGTATCGTATCATTGCATACACTACTTCACAGAGACCCGGACCCGCCAAGGCCGCGCAGGGCTGCTCGACTGAGGCTGGGTGCATTGGCTGGCGTAAGCTTTCTACACCATTGGTATCATGGACCAATTGTTTCCGTCATGGGTCTGCGACATAGAGGTGTACATCATCATATCTGACGCCTTCACTCTCATTCTCTCTACCTCTTCATCTTGCTCCTCTCTGCTCCAACACCAATCAAATTGGACATATCTGCTCCACTTATGCTCTCACAACAGTTCAGGCCTGCATTACTCCATCGCAAAGCCACGAAGTGTCGAATGTACTTTTCTTTCCTGATACGAAGGTATATCTTATCTGTCTGATCATCGCATCCGCAGCTATAGGTCGGCGCTCACGGTCTCACAATCGGAAGAAACATTTCAGGATCCCAACGAAAGAGAAAAGGCGATCAATCTGCCAGTCAAATCCTTCTTGAGAAAGCAATGATGAAGTTTTCTTGAAACGGGATTTGACTGGCGGGCTGATCGCCTTTTCTCTTCCTTTGGGATTCTGTATTCTTTCTCTCCATTGCAAAGCAAAAGTTGCGCGCCTTCAAAGTGAAGTTCAACGGCTTGAGTGGATGGAGGGGAAGTACTCCGTACCACTTCTATCGATTCTTAACTGACATTTCACAACGACGTATCCTTGCTCACAGGCTCTCCAGCTCATACGTCCCCCATCTCCCTTCCTTAGGGCGTCGAAGTCCAGCAGAACTTCGACGTCCTTCCTCCCTCGATGCTGACTCCACATATCTCGCGCCCGCACAAGGCTCGAGACCCCACCGAGCAGCAGCACAGCCAAGACCGCATAGAAGCATACCCGCAGTACACCTCCTAAAGTGAAAGCCACGAAGAACTTTCCATACGGTTAGGATTTGACGGAGTGTTCAAGCGCTTTCGCTGCTTAGCCTGCGCCTGCAGAGGGGAACAGAGCTCTGTCAGTGATGATGTTGAGCAGCCTTGGTATAGGGCTCGGAGAACTGCCGATGTTATGGTTTCCATACTGGGCGGGTTTTGAGTATGTGCTTGTCGTTATTATCTTGTCGATGGTAGCAAGGTACAACATTGGCGCGAGAGCGCGGATGGAAGCCGCAAAGCAAGCTCGAAAATTGGTAAGTTTGAGGATATAAGCAGAATTCCAGCTAGAAGAAGTCGGGGGCTGAGAGTGGGGTTGGATGGTAAGAACTTCCGGCATTGCCGGCCTGAGAGATGAGATGGCGAAGAGGTTTGCTAGTGGTCTCGTCCCTGAACTTGGGAAAGCGCTTCGTCAATGAAAACTCTGGTATGAATGAGCGCATGCCACGTCACTTGCTCTGCCAGGTCTTTAAGAAGGAACAGCCCTCGAAAAGTCATGTTGTCATCGATATGGCCGAGATGTGGAGGTGAGAGACAAATGTGTAGTCATCGGAGGCTGCATTGTGCTGATATCCATATTATCTTGTAGTGCCCTTATTCGGAAGCAGAATAGCCATGAGGCATGGTGCAAGTCATGCCAAGCCTACGCACTTCGTGAGCCTAGTGCTTCCCCTTGGACTTCGCCAGCAGCTGTATATGCAGAGCGGACATGCTTAGACGGGTCTTGGAGCACAAGTCGCCCATCCTCTAGAGCCGATCTCCTGCCTTTGCCTGCTGCGGCACGTCGGCGAAAGCGAAGTCTCTTTGAGGCAGCAAGAGCGCTGTGGAGGTGGCTTTTCTCCTGCTGATCATCAACTGAGGAGAGATGTAGTGTATCAAACGCACACTCAATCCCAATCATCATCATTATACTCGTTCTCGGCCAATTCTTTCTGCTTTCGCGCTCGCATTCTGTCATCGTCTTCGGTCATCTTTGCTCTCACAAGCACACCGCTTGCCAGTAGGCGTGCTTCCAGTTCGCTCGCGGTGAAGGAATCCGGCTTCCATGCAATACCTTCAAAGCCGATGATTCTGTCTGCGCTCACACCGTCCCTGAAGGCGAGCACGCAAGGCAGCACCTTGATACCAAGCTTGACCGCCAAGAAAGGAGCATTGTCGACATTGATGCTCACAAATCTGGTATCAAAGTGCTTGCCGGCCAGAATGGAGAGTCTTTCGTCCATGATGCGGCAACGAGTGAAGTCCGGCTTCATGAAATGCACAACGCACAATTTGGCCGAAGTGGTAATGTGCATGAGTTGCTTTTCGTCCTTGATCTCGGTGTAGCTGCCATGAGCGCCTTCGCCTCCCTTCATCAATCTGGCGCGCGTCACCTCGGCATGTAGCTGTGCCAGTCTCTGCTCGCGAAAGGCCGAAAGCGCCGGGTGTTGGTCGTCTTCCAGTTCGGCGATGAGTGCATCTTCATCGTCGGATTCCTGGCCGGGGCTCTGGCTGTCGAGGACTTTGGCCACGTGTGGGTCGAGTGCGGCCATATCGAATCTTCCAATTGTTCTTGAATATCGCCTTGAATGTGTATGTATAGAAGAAGTACTATAGTAGGCGTAGCACCCCTGCTGCGTGTCGGCGATCTGGAAAGCCGAGCGACACACGGCAGCCACTGCGCATCTGCATCTGCATCTGCATCTGCATCTCACATCACCACCACTTGTACAACTGCCAGCTGTACAACTGCCAAGCATACCATATCGGAATAATAATCTACCAGCGCAGTGCGCAACCCGCCCTTCACGACGACTTCCTTCGTTGGCGTTCAGCGGTCCCTGGGCACGAGTCGCTGGCAGCACGCTCACTCCCCCCTTACCTCGCCCAGCATCGAGCGCTCGCCGAGTCTTGAGCCGCAACCGCAGTCGCAACCGCAAGCTGTCTCGATGGCCGATGACAAGAAGAGGCATTTCACTATAGACCTTGGAGAGACACAGCCCATCGGTGGTCAATTCGACGCAGCGCCGCGTCCCTCGCCGCCCAGAATGCCTTCCACTCCCTCAGGCATAAATCTCAACAACCCCGTGCTGTCTATCTTCGCATACTGTGTCAGCAGTATATTGATGACGGTATCCAATAAATACTGCGTCAATGGCACTGGCTGGAATTTGAGCTTCTTCCTGTTGGCCGTACAGGTGAGCGTGGAGAGAAACAAGGTTCGCGCTTGCAAAAGATATCAAAGGCTAATTCCCTACACCAGGCTCTCGTCTGCATAGCTGCCATCTCGACATGCAAAGCCTTTGGCATAATCACCTACAGAGACTTCAACACCGACGAAGCGCGGAAATGGTTCCCAGTCTCGCTGCTCCTCATCGGCATGATCTACACCTCCATCAAGGCTCTCCAATTCCTCAGCATCCCCGTCTACACCATCTTCAAGAACTTGACCATCATCTTGATCGCATACGGCGAGGTGCTGTGGTTTGGAGGATCGGTCGGCGGCATGGCATTGCTCAGTTTCGGCCTGATGGTGCTCAGCAGTATCATTGCCGCGTGGGCTGACATCTCACACGCACTGGCCTCACACAGCGGCGACGCCGTCACGGGAGAGGCCGCCGAGAAGATTTCGACTTTGAATGCCGGATACGTATGGATGGCCTTGAACTGCTTGAGCTCGGCAGGCTATGTCTTGGGCATGCGTAAGCGCATCAAGCTGACCAACTTCAAGGACTTTGACAGTGAGTTTGACGAAAAAATGCAAACGTCTGATTGGCTAACTTCGAATAGCCATGTTCTACAACAACCTCCTCTCCATCCCGATCCTCCTCATCTGCACCCTCCTTCTCGAAGACTGGTCTTCGGCCAACATCGCAGTCAACTTCCCACCAGGCCGACAGCAGTTGATGATCGCTGCCATGATCTTTACTGGGCTCAGCAGTATCTTCATCTCGTACACCTCCGCCTGGTGTGTGCGTGTGACATCGTCAACGACATACTCAATGGTCGGCGCGCTCAACAAGCTCCCCATCGCCATCTCAGGTCTCGTCTTCTTCGACGCACCAGTAACGGTGGCATCCGTTTCCGCCATTTTCGTCGGCTTCGTATCAGGTGTGGTATATGCATTGGCAAAAGTCTGGCAAAAGAAGGATGATAAGAATGTGCTCCCCGTGAGTGCAAGTTCGCAGAGCATGAAGGACAGCTTGAAGTCATGAGACATGATTCGTTGCATACGTTTCCGGGTGATCAGAGGCGTCGAATGGGGCGTTGTACAATTACAGGCATGGAATGGGACATGCAAAAGAAGAACGCGAGAGAGGCACAATTTGGCGGCGTTCGAATCCTAGAGGGGTGATGCGGATCGCATACAAGGACGAAGCCTGCGCAGGGAGTAGGTGTATGTTCGGATCACTCACGCCCACTAGACCATATATTCATTGTGTACTACTTCTAGTGTCATTTACTGTAATTGAATGGAAATTTGAAGCATTCAGTCGACTTCCCGACTTCAGCACCAACGTTCACCATGGGAACGCTTGACGCTTCTTCGCGGCAGAACTTATTAGGCTCCGACATCAGTGAAGGAACAGTGTTAGCAACGAACGCGAAACTTCCATTCCTGGGGCTAGGGGTGTTAAGCTGTCACTAACGATTGACGTTAGTAACGTCACTGACACTGTCATTAACGTCAATAGTGTAATACTAACGGTTAGTGACAGTAGGGCTAAAATACGCTAACCGTAGTAGGAAGGGTAGGTATATTATATAATATTAGATAGGCATATAAAGGATAGAAGTAATAGAAGTAATAGATATAGGCTAGCTAGAAAGGGCTGTTTTTAGAGCTATATAGAAAGCTATAGACTAATAAGAAGGCTCCGTCGTTATCGTATTAATTACTTTTACTAGTAGTTATTACTAGAAAGGATACTAATCGACTTAACTTAGTATTCGCGATACTCGTTATATACGTTCGAGTAGTAGTTAATCTATTATTAGTAGTGCCTCTTTGCTAGTAGCTCTATAGTATTATAGGCGGCTCTACGTATCTAACTAGCGCCTAGGTAGTCGCTATAGGTCTATAGATACTAAGAGCCGTTAAGGCTATCTTGTAAAGGTTAAGACTATTACTAGGCTTATTGTAAGTAATTAACTAGCGGATCGTAGAAGCTAGAAGCCTAACTTGCTACTAGATTAGTAAGGCTAGCTACGTTAAGGTTATATTCAAAGTAGTCCTTATATACTAATATATTATTAGCCTCGTACGAGTTATTATTATTAGTAACCCCTACCTACTATAGGTCAAACAAGTCGTATAGCTTAGCTTCTAATATCTAACGTATATTAGTAGTTAGAAGGTTATTGTCTTTCGCTAAGGCTATATCTAGTACGACTATAGCCTCTAGCTCTATAGTACGAATATTACGCTTAGTAGATAGCTTCTTCTTCTTTACTTCGTAGAGCTTCTCCTATCGCTCCTTCTATACTTTAAAAGCGAATAGATAGTAGCGTAGAGTCTTACTATTTATATATATATAGATAAGTAAGTCTATATTCTTACTTAATAGGCGTATTCTATAGTCGTCCTATACGTAATTTATACTACTAAAAGCTCGCTTACTTAGTATAGAATTAGCTAGCGTTCTTAGTAAACGAAGGGCTACGTTAGCTAAGTAAGGAGCCTTCCGAAGTATAGTAGAGGTATTCTAGAAATGCTTAGTATTGCCTATTTTACGTATACGCTTAAGTAACGCTAAGGGTCTATAGGCTTCGAAGACTCTAGTAGAGCTACGGAAGTTAGTAAACTACTCCTTAAACTAGGTAAAAGCCTATATATCGCTACTAAAATAGTCCTAGAAGAAGGAGTAGCGATACCCTTCCTACTAGTCTATAAAGTCTAGTAATATCTATAGCTATTCAATATTAAGTAAGTAAGCGGCCTAGTATATAGGCTAAGTCTAAGTACTTATTCGAGTATTAAACAAGGCTAACAACCTATTGCTTTCTAGCAACTTAGCTTCTATAATGTCTCTTCGAAGTACTATCTATTATAGAATAACGTAACCGACTCGTAAAGTATCGCTTTCGCTAATATAGCGAGCCTTATTATATAGCTAAAGGAGCTTATAGAGGTAACAAAGCTATAGCTAGAAGGAAGGGTTGTTAATACTATATATAGTAGTAGCTATGCCTATACTAATAGACCCGTCCCTATACCGGAAGAGTCGTTTGTCTATTATACGTATAACGTCTTATAGCGTGTCTTTAGCTACGAATAGGCTATTAATAGCGGCATAGTATAAACTATAGCGGATAAGGTATACTACTACAAAGGCTCGAAGTATTATACCCTTATCCTTAGTATAGGCTTTTAGTACGTTCTAGGCTTTCTTAGACCGCTTAAGAAGGGCAAGAATATATAAGGCTTTCCGCAAAGTATCCCTATAGTAGCGGATATATATAGCCTTCTTCTTCGGGTTAGCCTAGTTACTAATATATAGCTAGAGTCTATAGCTATTACAAAGGACGTACTATACGTATAGTACTATAGTAGCTAGTCTTTTATAGACTATCCTTATTATATTATACGTATCTATTTATAGGCTATTCTACCTCTTTAAATCGCTATTACAAAGTAGTCTAATAGCGTTAAGTAGGGTAGTTATAAGGGTAGAGGTATCGGTATCTTTGTCTTCGATATCGATAAGGCTAATAAAGAAACTTCTACTAGGAGTATTTGCTAAGAGATTAGCTATACGTTACCTAGTACGCGTTTCCGACTTATCGAATATAAAACTAAGGTTCGCCTATTAATCTAATATAGCCTAGACTTCTACTATTATCTCTACCTTAATTATAGATATATATAAAGCGACGCGCTAGCGTAAGGGTAGGTTATATTCGCGATTAAAGAGGTAGAATACTTCGTACTATTCGGAGTATACCTAGCTATCTATAGCGCTAAATAGTAGTCTACTATATATAATTGCTTTCGTTATAGCGTAGTCGATAGCGTTCTTCTTTTAGCGTAGTATATAGAGTAGTATAGACTACGTATTACGCGTAGAAAGGTAGTTATTATTATTAAGGCTTAACTCTTGCTAGCGCGATCGATATAGCTAATAATCCTTACACTTTTCGAGATAGGCCTTCTTCCGCAATAAGTATATAGTAGAAAGGGTTCTATAGTAGTAGATATACTTAATAGTCGCGCCTTTGTTTAATATAATAATAGCTTTAAACTATACGTTCGTTAGGTCTATAGAAGGTAGTATTGTAGTACTACTAAAGCTAGATTTTTATAGTAGGAATTCTAGTTTTAATTAGAAATAGTATATTAAGTATTAATAACGCTAGTATAATACTATACTACTAAAAAAAAGTAAACAATATCTTTAGAAGAAGCGCTTTCGATTAATGTGCTTTGTAGGTTAATTAGGAAAGTAGTTATTAGTATTTCGACCTTATCGTTACTTTATTTAGAACTCGAAATTTACTCTAGTAACTATATTATCTAAGTAACTCCTAACCGGATCCTTACTTAGGAGTACTATTATATAGTGTAATACACTAAACTATGCTCTTCCGAGAGCTTATAGATAGGAATATAGTAGATATCTATACCGAAAGCTATTAGGATAGTATTTAGCTATATCTACGAGTATTTACTCGATTCTATTACATAGAGCTAACGTCTAAATCGTGCCTTAGGCATTACGATACTAACAATTGACGTAACTGACAGTCAATCTGTCACTTACGTAGGTATTATCGTTATTGACGTCAGTGACAACATCCCTACCTGGGGCAAATGCAAAGCGCAACAGCACAAAGGCGACCCGCCTAATCTTCACATGCGGTAAAGACCAAGACGCGAGCGAGCACACTTCTCGCAATTGGTTCGGCGGATGAGCTTCAAGACCAGTTGCATCCTGGTTTTTGTTCAATCTCCTGCAGCGGCACTCGCCAGGCTGCAACGGCGGAATCCAAGGCAATGGATATCGACAGACAGCATATGCCAACCGGCATTCGTTTGGAGAATGAGCAGTGCTGAAACTCCGGCAGTGCCCTGCCGTGCCTGAAACTTGCCGGTCGCTGATAAAATTGTTCGCTACTGCACGCTGCCATTTTCTCGCCCATAGTGTTGCACCAAACGTAGCGGCTTCCTCTCCGCTGCCCATGCTGCTAGTTCGTACAAAGGATGGTGTTGAGGACGGATCGCAAGATTATCCCTAGCGTGGCCTCCGCTGCAACGAGCCGAAACTGGCTCTCATTGGGGGAGGGACGTTAGGCTATCAAGAGATCCCGACAGTGGGTTGTAGCGTCTCAGCTTCTCAGCACATACTTCTCGATGTCCTACATGACTGGCTTGCTGATCTCAGATCCTGGCATACAGCGTTTGTCACCGACAGTTCTGCCCAGGAAGTGATTAAGCTCTCCTGTGTCGGTTGCATACATTATCATGCCTCCGCCAATCTGCTCGAACTCTGACCGTCCAATTCTTCTGCCTACGGGCAGTATCCTCAAATAGCAATTGATATCACCAGCCGACGGACATTGCACTACCGACCAGCAGCTCATCAATCCGATTCCAGGGTTGGAGCATTACGAGCTGCTCCATCGAGTGTCGCAGCCCGCTTCGATGGCGGCTGCTCCAACAGCAATCATGTATCACGCGCGGCCTCTGGGCTCTTCACCTGAGCAGCGGACTCTCAATGACTGGTGTAGCTGCGCGAAGGAACAGATTTGAATGTCCGCGAAGTCGCCTGCAATGGCGTGGTTGGCCATGCAGGGGGTATAGAATGTTTGTTTGCGAGCAGTGATCTTGGAGACGGTAGAGGCGGCGAGGGATCTGGCCACCAATTTGAGACCCTGTGACGACCACGCTGATTCATCTTTGTTCACTTTAACTACCTTTACAGATCTCCTGACGATTTGTCCTCTTCTGCACGAACCAAATCGCCAGCCTTCATCTCGAGGGGTCGTGCAGCTTCCTAGAAGGTTTCTGTGAAGTTGCGCTCGTGGGCAAGCAGAAGAGAGCTGATCATAATGGATTAGATCGAAATCCGACTGAGATTGCATTGCAGCTCTTGCGGGGGCGGTCTTTTCGAGGACAATAAAATTCCCGTAATCATTTTACGCAAAGCCCGTGATCACTCTGTGATTTGGTGAGCCCCATTGGCAGGTTCCATGTTCTACCACAGCTGAATGTAGCTCAGAAATCTCCTTGCCTTAGACTGGGAGTAATAATGATTCAACTCCGCAATATCTTCCTCACTCATCTGCCTCCGCCCGGTCGTAAGGTCAACATCCTCGAGCTTCCGCCACGGAGTCCGACAAATAAGCTTATAGCCCACAGTAGCCAGAACAATAAGCCAAATACCCAAAGTATACTGGAAGAAATTGCTAGCTTTGAAGTCGGCCAGTATAGCTCCAGGTGCTTTGATTGCCAACGTGAAAGATGATATCAGCAAGAGACCGCATATAGTCAAGAGCCAGCCGAGAGGAGTTGGATAGGATGTCATTTTCCACGCGTATAGCTGTTGGAATAGTGGGTCCTGTTGAATTTGGAGTGCTCGGCGGAAACGCCAGGATGTGAAGGAGACGATGATCCAGTTGACGTAGAAGCTTGCAGCTGTGATCTGTACAAGCCAGTTCAGAGCCACTTTGCCGCCGCTGGAGAGGTTGATGTAGGTGAAAAGAACGCCAGAGGCGCAGGTGACCGCTAGCGAAACCCGAGGCCGCCCTTTCGAGTCGCATTTCGCTACCCAGCCTGGGATGAGACGCTGATGGGCCATGGTTCTGAGCATTCGTGAAGACAGGTATATCGACTCTGCCGCGATGGCCATAATACCGAACATCATACAAGCGTTTAGAAGATGCGGGAGCCCTTTGATGTTGACTTTCTGTATCGCGATGATGAAGGGCGATGCTGTCACGCCTTTGCCGCCGAGCAGGTTCGGGTCGTCCGAAGGTACGAGCAAAGTAATGAAGACGACACAGGACATGTAGAAGAACGACACACGATAGGGTACCAGTTTGCAGGCGTGACCCATGCTCAATCGAGGATTCTTGGCTTCACCTCCCATTACGCCGATGAAGATCTGGTCGCCGACGGCCCATGTTGCAAGAATCATGGCGTTGGCGAAGCCCTGTTCAGTTGGTCAGCGCATGTTCAGACATCAAGCATATGGAGCGACATACGCTGAAACCATTCTTGAAAGCCGGGAGGCTGGTCCAATACTGTCCAGTATGCAGGTAGCCATCCGGACCAGCGCCAAGTGTGATAGCTAAGCCGACCACGATGACGAGAAGGAACATGAAGACCTTGACCAGACTAGTGCAGTACTCAAACCACGCGAATACCCTGTTGGGCATAAGGAATATCGCACATGTGGCACCGGTGAACAGGGTCACTGCTTCATATCAGCCTTGGCCCTTGACGTCTCATACCCGACCTTGTTTCACTCACGTGAGGCAGCTTGTGGAAAGCTTCCTTCTGCCCAGAACTGGACCAGGATGTTGAAGAATGCAGCTTCAGCTCCAACGATGGCAGTCCAGCCAAGCCACTCTGCAAAGCCAGCCCCAAAGGCCAGAGCAGGATCGACCCATCTATCCGCATAGTCGATGAAACTTCCAGAGACGGGAAATGCGATGGTCATCTCCGTCAGTGATTGTAGCGCTGCCCAGACGCAGCTACAGACCAGGGCGTATGCGATGACCATGTTGCCAGGCCCTCCACTTGCTAATGCGGAACCTGTTCCAATGAAGAGACCACTTCCGATGTTTGAGCCCAAGGATATAATCTGTGCAGCAGTATCAATATCTCAATCACAACTTGCTGTTGACTGTTTCTTTACATGGACATGATGAGTTGAGAAGGAGCGCTTGTACTGTCCATCTTCGATATGATGGTCGTTGATGTCTTTCAGGTCGCCTTCTGCATAGCTGATCACTGGCGCTAAGTCACGCTTCTCGGGCGCGGCTTCGATGCCATGACCTTTCCACTCATTGCTTGACGAAGCCATTTTGAATAATCCGTGCGCTTCTCACACGAGCATCTTTCTCTGGTCAAGGCATGTATACATCTCAATCGTATACGGTAGCAGGCGGGTGACTGGTGCCGAAAAGGTCGGAAGAGTCTCATCCTCGTTGGCGATGACTTATCTACCCAGGAAGATAGGCCAACAGATGGTCCCCTGGCTGCACCCAGCATCTGACTAGGTAGCGACTATCTCGCACGCGAGAACCATGCGGAGAACCCAGACACTCCAACGACTCCAGGCCCTACCCAGCAATGCCTATGCTGAGACCAAACCCAAGACCCGTTGCAGGAAGGTAGAGGGACCATACGCAGCACAGTAATTCGCATCACGGTTGATGCACTACATGATGAAGGACGCAAGCGTGTACCTCTGACAGAGGAGCGCCTGACGGCCTCTCGAAAAGCCATCCTTCAGCAGTCCGATAACCAGTACAGACCGACCGGCCCACAGAACACCAGTCGCGCAGGAGTGCAGCAAGATCTGTTGGTCGTGGTGCAACATGCCCTGAAGATTCTGGAAGAAATTCTGCCGGAGCAAATTCGTGAGCTTGAGACGTGGGAGCAAGAAGCGGAAGACGACGCTGAGGTCGCAACACATTCTTCAATTCTGCTACTCGATCGCTCTGGGCTATGACAGTCTTTGAAAAAATGACGATACAAATCTACATTGCGTTGCACATGTTAGACGCATCCTTCCACCTCGACGCGAGGTCGAATCCTTCAGCCTGGTTCAGCCGCATGAACTTTTACGGCCGTTGCAGATCTCACTGGAAGGATTAATAAACTTCTAAGCCTGATCAATGCTGGATAGTGAGGGGTATGCTGATGCGGATAGAAGGTATAAGAAGGGTGTTGTCAGGGACATTCCGTTGATTTGTTGTACGGAGGTGAAGGTAGAGTGGGATGGGTAGATGATTGTGGTGATGGCGAACGCTGGTGGCAGTCTCGGGATTTCGACCTGAGCAACGGTACTTCTTGGATTCAGCCTGTCATGATCGAGTCTTGCTGCGATGAAGCAGTTTCATGCTGGCCAAATTTGACAGATGTGGATGCAGGGTGTGTATTCATGTGATATCGCGGTGGGCCACATGCGAGACTTGCCGGATCTGCGAGAGTCGCATCTATAATAGATCCACCCCGACATGCCTTCCCAATTCGGAGTCTGCCCCGGCCGCAACGAATTATATTGATCAAGTAGGGCACACTCTGTGCCTTGTTTTCTATTGTTTAAGGATCTCTGTCAGTACTTTATCCAAAGCTCTTACTCCTCCTTCCTCGATCATGGACCAGTGTCCGCAGTCTGGCAGTCGGATGATTTTTTCTTGAGTGGGGTCAGCCATAGCGTCATTGCTGACAAAGTACTTCTCAATGCCATCCACAACGATGCGAGGATCCAATGCGATATCCTGGAGTCCAAAGATGATGTTGACTGGGCATTTGAAGTGGAGTGTCTTAGTCTCCGCAGACTGAGGCTTACAGGCTCCCGAAAATGGTTGAGTCCACACTTCGCGAAGTAGACCCTCCGCATAGAGTCGAATTCGTCCATCCCAATCACCTGGAGGCCAGGTTCGAGCCCGTTCAATGACCGATTTCCCATATGACCGTCCTGTTGCGCCAGGTTCCGACGCTGCTTCCAAGCTAGGTCCGTAAGACATGGCAAGACGGTAAGCAAGGGCCTGCGGGGATTGGTCTGCGAACCTTTCGATGATCAGTTCAAACCAACGCTAGCTGGCCATACGAGATGGGACATACTGTTTGTACTGCAAGTCGTGAGCAAGCTTGATCAAACATCTCGTCAGGCGAGGAAGGATCTTGGCCAGTGGCAGCGGAAGCGTCAGCATATACGTCTGTCGAGAGAACGGTCAGCGAGACGATGGACGACTTTGTAATTCGACTCACATAGCTTGACTTGCTGACCTGTGATAGCACAGGAATCAGCTCGGCGGCGCCTTCTCTAAACTGTTTCTCGGAGATGAGCTGGCTTCCACGCGACACTCGTCCTCGCAGCTGCTCCTCTGCGTACGCCGGCTGTGCTTCGTCAGTTGTATTCTTGATTGACAAAAGAACGATGCTCACATATAGCGAGTTCAGTGTCACCACATGGTCCACGAGACCCGAAGTCTCGGCAGCAATACGAGAAGCGACAACACCTCCCCAGTCATGACCAACCAGGACGCATCGTGCCTTGGCATCCGCCTTCAAGTAGCGGTGCTTGAGCAGAGCTATGGTCTCTGCCACAGCGTTGAGCACTTCATTCGGTCCGTATTTGTCGAGACTATCAGACCCGCCACAGCCGGGTAGATCCAATGCAACGAGTTTGGCCTTCGTTGCCCAGGTTGATCGAAGCTGTCTCGAGAACAAAAATGCCGAGTCTGGGAAGCCATGTACGAATACGAGCAGAGTGCTTGAACCAGGCGTTGGTCGCAAAGGAGCCAAGTAGTGGATCTGCGTTCCGTTGAAACGCTCAATGAAGTGATGCGAAAGACCCTCTGGGCTATCGTTGAGGGACCAGAGGTGTCGCGAAGCTGCCGTGCCTTGAGCCGACGATGCTGAGTTATGCAGGTCGCGGACAAGACTGACCCTTTGTTAACCATGCTTCCTCGTCCGCAGATGGAGCGAACCAGAATTCCTTCTGTAGTGCTGCATGGAGGAGAGCCGCCGCCAGCACTATGCAACCGTACAGCAGCCCTGCTGCGGTAGTCACCACGGCAGTCATTGGAGCGACTCTCTCAGCACAACATTTCGATTACTCCGGCGCCATTGTGGTGTAACAACAGACATGAATGTTGTTGGCAGAACGATCGCGGGAAAGGAGAGGAAGAGCTTGCCTCGGTCTTGGTAGCAAGTTGCTAGCAACCAAAACTCCTATGTCTAATCAGACGAAAAACTAGGTATGTGTATGCTCATGTAATTGTATTGCACGTATTCCGCGATAGAGTTACTAGTTTCCGTAGCGGCACTAATCAACCCCGATGCTTCCTAAATAACCTTCTATATAGACTACTATATATCCTTTGTTTTTCGTCTAATCCGGTTCTATTAGATTTTATAGAGGCTATATAATCTATTAGAAGAATAGGTAGAATACGAATAGCGATTATACTCTTTATATACGGAAATCTCAAAATCCGCTACGTCTTATTACTATATAATTACAAAAAGAACCTTATTCTTTAATTTTAAGTAATATCGAGTACTCTACTAAGCTATAGCCTTATAGAAGTACTAAAATCGCATATCGTAGTCTATATAATCTATCTACCGGATTCGACCTACCTATACTATAGTCCTACCTAACGCCTTCGCGATAATCTACTATAGTATCTAGCTATACTATAAGTAACTAGCGAGTCGACTCCTACTCCTCTTCTTCGATCTAGGATTCGATCTAGGATACTACTAGCCTAGCTACCTACTAATACTACGACGCCTCGGCTAACTACCTATATTAGGAAGAGAAGTAGGAACGCGTTTATAGTAAATACTAT